>MVGT01003030.1:188933-234510 GCA_002174775.1 Macleaya cordata | reverse complement strand
TGCATATGGACTAACATTAAGGAATAATGTTTGTTCACCCAAAACTTTTGATTTAGACCACAAGATCATTTTGATTGATACATGTCTTCATATCATTAAACAAGGGGCATAAGTTACATCAAAGTTTTTGTACACAAAACTTTATCTATAAAAATTAGTTTTGTTATTAAACATATATTACAACCACTAGCTAATAATGCATACACTACAACTCACCACCACTAGCTAATGATGGATGTACCATCACCTCTAGCTAATAATGCATACACTACAACTCACCACCACTAGCTAATGATGGATGCACCATTACCTTTAGCTAATAATGCATACACTACCATTACAACTCATCACCTTTAGCTAATAGTGGATGCACCACCACCACTAAAATAATGGTTCCACTACCATTTTCCCCATCATAATTGAAAACCTTTTGGAAGCCTATATAAGGAGGCTTAAACCAAATGAAAATAAGTACCTTAAAGAAGTTTTCTCCATTTCTATTCCATCTTCTAAACCATTCAACATCAAGCTTATTTACTTCTTCAAACTTTAAACCTTATTTTTCCACCATTAAACCTATACAAGAAGAAGGGTGTTTCAACTAGAAGACACTACGCCAGAAATGACCTTTTTTGACAAGTAAAAACTGTCGAAAATCATTGTTTTCGACAGTTTCAGTCCGTTGAAGGGTCTGTCAAAAAAGGTGTAGTCAAAAATGAAAACGACAGTTTTGGTCTGTTAATAAACAATGTTTTGAAACGACTATTTTCGTCAGTCAAAACCTGAACGACATATTATACTTGTCGAAAATCTTATAAGTTTCCCATCCACTATTTCTTTGTCTTCTACGGTTACAATCTGTCATTTTCGAAATAACAATAATTAATCATATTTCTATTTATTTTCTTTGTTTTTTTTTTCTTTTGCAATTTTCAATTAATTGGGTACTTACACCATAAAATTATAACAAAAAATTGCTATTTCATTAATCAATAAGAAATTACATTGGATTGTGTATTTTACATGAATAATAAAAAAAAAATTACAAAACTTATAAAAGTTATAAAATTTATAGAAAATACTAATAATAAATACTCCTTTTTTAAAGTTTACATCTCTTTCTCTTGACCTTGCTATTATCTTCTTCTACAGTACCAGTCTTGGACTCTTGGAAGTTTGTACAAATCTGACTCTTGGTCTTTCTTCCATCTTATCTAATTTGGGTTGTGATATTAAATTCAAAACCTGAAACAAAAAAAAAAAAAAAGCAAATAAGCATCAAAATCTTACTATAGAGATATATACAAGGATGGGCATAAATATATTATAAAAGCTAAATCAATATCATAGCATTAACAACACCTTTTTATTTAAACTTGATACTACAAAATAGCAATATGTCGAATGGCAAGATTACAAAAATAAATGCCTAGGAACTAAAAACCAATTGACACCATTAGGACTGGGTTTTACACAATTTGCCTCTCATAAAACTACAGTGAACTAGTTTTGAGAAAGAGTTGGAAGAAATGGTCCAATCCTACTAATTTTTAAAGCCATAAATTGGGAACCCAATGCATATATAAACAGATTGAATCCAATGGGCATGAGCTCAACATTAACAGAATTATTGTCTATTTAATTAAAGTTTACTAATTCACGTGTATTCCTAATGAAAGCGCATTCTAGATATGATATTACATCTACAATAAGAAAAACAGGTCAATAAGGTTAGGATGCTCTTTCATTAGGATGTTCTTTTTCTTTGTAACATAGTTTAAGAAGATTTATAAGGATATTATGTATAAGGTTAATTAAAAAATGTGAGATGAAATGTTAAAGAAAAAGAAAATGTAGGATAACTAGAGAGTCCTAAATTAACTCTTTTTCTCTTAATTAACTCTGACATTTTATCCCATATTACTTCAATCTTACATCTACAAAGAAAAAGAAAATATGCAGTCAGCTTCCAAGTAATGAGATTTATAAGGATATGATGTAAGATTGAAGTATGCATTAAAATTTGCAATAAAAAACCCACATGATTTCTTCAATCAACCTAAGAGCTCACAATAGCTTCTCTAATATAAATACCAATGTAGTTGTATAATTAACTCTTTGTTTCTACATCGAACACATCATGTGCATGCCCATATCTATAACCAAACAGAGTTCACTTTGTAATGTTTCATAACTAGAGTTTTACTTTGTGACTTATCGGGTCTTTAAATAGATAAATTACCATGTAGGACTCTTGGACTGATTTCTATTATCTATGCCATGATTTAGGACTCTCTAGTTATTCAAAGACTCCTCCATGAATCTAATATATTGAGACATTGATCTTTTTGGGATCAACCCTCTCCTACAAATATAGATTTTTTACCAAGTAGGACTCTTGGACTGATTTCTATTATCTATGCCTTGATTTAGGACTCTCTAGTTATTCAAAGACTCCTCCATGAATCTAATGTATTGAGACATTGATCTTTTTGGGATCAACCCTCTCCTACAAATATAGATTTTTTACTACTTGTAGGTAGGAAAAAAATAAATAAATAAATAAATGAATCTCAGCCTATATTTAAAGGAAAAAAATAAATAAAAAAATAAATAAATGAATCTCAGCCTATATTTAAAAAGCATGCACTGAACACCAGAATTTGATGAGAGGAGAAGATGCATCCCATAAATAAGATGAAAGTAGAGATTTGGTGTGAAAAAAAGCCATGACATAACAAGATGCGCCATAATTGAAAGTTGCCTACAAAAACCCTTTGATAAACATTGATAAGACTAATTCATCAAGATAAGAAGGAAAGAAAGAAAGAAGAAAGAAATCAAGCAATTATATTAATAACAGAATAGAAATTTCAATACAAACCACACCCACAATTGTTGTCCGTTCTACTTAGAAGCAAACGTTTGCTTGTTTCAGCACAAAAGTATGATTGAAGGTCTGAAAAAATATTAAACTGCAAATCTCATATTCAGAGCAAAAGAAATAAAGGATTTGGATGAAAAGAATCCAATTGGAACAAGCACATATAACAAAATTTTAAAGAACAAGCATCAAATCTACCAAGCTACCCATGTTCACAATCCAATTATTTTATTTGTTACCTAGGATTAAGGAAAAATTGATTCACCTTTGTTACATTATTCACTTGCAGGCCCAATAATTTATGGGTGCTCTGCACACTGATTAATTTTAGCCAAGCAATACAAGTTTACTAACTAATAACCCCAAACATATATTAAAAAAATCAAATAACAAATCAGCACCTGAAGATTAAAAAGGGCTATAACCACGGATGATGGCTTAGAAAGAGGAGATGGATCACACTTCAAGCTGCATCAAAATAAAATTCCCAAAGTGAAGACACCGTAAAAAAAATAGGAAGAAGAAGAAGAACGGAACAGTGTCAACCCAAAACCTAAAACCCTATTTTTTAATTAGAATCCAAAACCTGAAATCCTATGTTTCAAATCCAGAATCCATCGAATGAGAGAGAGAAAGAGCGTGCCATTTCTCTGAGAGATTCGAACCTTTCTCCTTCGTTCTCACTCAGAAACCCTAAAAGTCTTCATTTTCTTCCTCCGATTAAAGGCTCAAATATGAAAGAGACCTAGAGAAAGAAGAGAGAGAGAGAGAGAGATAGAGAGAAAGAGAGAGTAGTACATACATGGCTACCGATGTAGATCTGAGAACCTGGTGCGGGTTTTTTATGGGAGATAGAGAAAATGAGAAGACTGCAAAGAGATAGAAAGAGAGTGGAGAGAAATAGAGAAATAGAGACATTTTAAAACGAAAAAAGTAATCAAGTGAAGAGGGAAATCGAACGCGGGATAAAGTTTGAGCGAAAAATCAAAAGGGTATTTTGCGCCGGATAGAAGTTTTTACCTTTTTTTCGACAAATTAAAAGCATCGAAACTATATTGCGAGAACCTTGACAGTTCCGGATAGTCAATTAAGGTATTTCACCGTCGAAAAAGAACTCAATGGTTTTCATTTGTCATTTATTAAGTCAGTCAAGTGTCAAAA
Organism: Macleaya cordata; assembly: GCA_002174775.1. Classification (NCBI taxonomy): domain Eukaryota; kingdom Viridiplantae; phylum Streptophyta; class Magnoliopsida; order Ranunculales; family Papaveraceae; genus Macleaya; species Macleaya cordata. Next base: position 230,465 of record MVGT01003030.1, on the reverse strand, counting down.
ATCCTGCTTTTTGGCGTAATGTTCATAATGTTCTATATGTCGAAGGGATACATGCTACTCTTAAGCATTAGTTAAATTTGTGACTCTAACTATTCAGTTACCTTTACCTCTAAAGGGTGCATCATTAAAGATCCAAATGGTTTAGAGAGCATACATGGGAAGAGAACTTCCAGCAACTGCTACATGGTTGATACATCATCTAAATTGTTGTGTAATCTGACCAAGTTGGACACCACACTTCTATGGCACCAAAGGTTGGGCCATGTTAACTTTAAGGACCTCGCTAAGTTAACCAACAATGAAGTTATAAGAGGTGTTCCAAAACTATGCAAAGAGGTTGATGGTAAGTGTGGAGCGTGTTTAGTAGGAAAGCAAACACGAAGCTCNATTTGCAGCAGGTATATATGACTTGGTAACTTTAGTTGCGTCATTAAATGCATCAGGCATTTCATTGGCAATTTCTTGAAGAAGAACAATCTTCTGCACTCAATGTCACAGGCATTAGTACGTGGATAAAGATGAGACATTGATGGTGTGATCTAAGAAATTGCAGGTCGTTCTTCTGACGACGAATCACGTCGTTCTCCTGACGACGGATTGTCTCCCCCTAATGATGGGAAGACTGTCTCATCAAAATGACAGTCTGCAAAACGGGCGGTAAAAACATCACTTGTCATTGGCTCAAGATAACGAATAATAGAAGGTGAATCAAAGCCAACATATATTCCTAGCTGACGCTGAGGACCAAACTTGGTACGTCGCGTAGGGGCAATAGGATCTTACACGGCATAACCAAAAACACGCAAGTGTGAAATGTTTGGTTGGTGACCCATAACAAGCTGCATAGGAGAATACAAATGATATGCAGTCGGACGAATCCGAACCAATGCAGCTGCATGTAAAATGGCATGTCCCCAGGCTGCAACTGGTAGCTTAGTTCTCATAAGCATAGGCCGAGCAATGAGCTGAAGACGCTTCACAAATGATTCTGCTAGACCATTTTGTGTATGAACGTGAGCAACAGGATGCTCTACGTCGATGCCAACTGCTTGGCAATAAGCGTCAAAAGCTCGAGATGTAAACTCGGCAGCTCCATCAAGACGGATAGACTTGATGGGGAATTCAGGGAAATGTGCACGTAATCGTATAATCTGAGCGAGCAAACGTGCAAAGGCAACATTGCGAGTGGATAATAGGCAAACATGCGACCACCTCGCAGAAGCATCCACCAAGACCATAAAATATCGGAATGGTCCACATTGGGGATGGATAGGCCCACAAATATCTCCCTGAATTCGTTGCAGAAAAGCTGGGGATTCAACAACGACCTTGGTTAAAGATGGTTTAAGCACCAATTTACCCAGGGAACACGCTGCACAAGCATAATCTTTGGACATCAGAATCTTCCTGTTCTGTAATGAATGTCCCTGCGTGTTTTGAATTATTCTACTCATCATGGTAGAACCTGGGTGACCAAGTCGGTCATGCCAAAGCATAAACGCTTTCGGGTCATTGAACTTCTGGTTCAAGACGGCATAAGATTCAACCCTTCTTATTATCGTATGATACAAACCAGAGGAGAGAGCTGGGAGCTTCTCTAATATACGCTTCTGGTGTGAGACAGTGGAGGTAATACACAAGTATTCCATATCATGCTCATTCACTGTCTCAAGGTGGTATCCATTACGACGTATGTCTTTAAAGCTCAACAGATCTCTCCTGGATCTGGAGGAATACAAAGCATCGTCAATATCAAGTATTGTACCACCTGGGAGCATAATACTAGCTCTACCAGAGCCCTCAATCAAACTGGTCGTACCAGTGATAGTAGTCACGCAAGCCTTGAACATACTCAAGCTCGTGAAAAATTTACTATCACGGAGGATTGTATGGGTCGTAGCACTGTCTGCTAGACAAACATCCTCGCCATATTGGCTTTGTTTGGATATGTCTCTGCTTGGACCAATATCTCGGGATATGCCTCTGCTTGGGTCCATATCCTTTAAAAATAAAACAAGAATAAATATATACACAAAATGCTTATATTATATATAAACAAAAGTAGTACAAGGAAAGTAGTACAAGAAAAGTAGTACAATTGGTATGAACATACTCAATCCCCAATTGTATGGCAAAACTCTAATTGGTGTGAACATGCTCACCCCCCAATTAGTTTGCTTACATCCTCTCCTTCCAGATTGAGAAACATATCGGACAGTTCCAGGTGGGTATCATCAGTGGGAACACCATTACAAATATAATTTGTCTCGACACCAGTCTTGGCTTTCTTACATGAAGCCTGATACAAATCGACTAGATGCTCGACCGTATAACAATTACTCGCTAGGTGTCCTTTCATGCCACAACGATAGCATGTTACATCTCTAGGGGGTTTATTCCAACCTCTCCCTTTACCTTGCTTCGTTTCGTTACTATCCCTCTCTTGGGGATCAGTGGTATCCCTCTTCTAGGGATTCTGTGTAGCATGATCTGTATTATTCCACTTCCTAGAATTATTCGGTCGGTAGCGTCTACCGCGTCTACCTTTATAACCACGTCGTCCACGTCCCTGTCCTAAAGCAGTCGCTGCATAAGCTCCAGGTACAGATGTAGAACCAGTAAGACGAGATTCGTGGTTCAATAACAACAACTCATTATTTTTCTCGACAACTAGAAGGCGGGAGATTAATTCAGAATATTTTCGAACCATACGCTCTCTATATTGCTGCTGTAACAACACATTAGAGGCGTGGAAAGTGCTGAAGGTTTTCTCCAGCAGCTGCTCATCAGTAATAATATCACCACACAGTCTCAGCTGCGAGGTTATTTTGAATAAAGCCGAATTATATTCTGTTACTGATTTGAAGTCCTGCAACCGCAGGTTCCTCAAATCATTCAAAGTACCAGGATGAATGACCATCGACAAGTGGCCAAATCTTTCCTTTAAACAGTTCTAGAGGACTAACGGATCTTTCACCATAAAATATTCAGATTTAAGTCCCTCATGGATGTGGTGCCTAATGAAAATAGTAATAACAGCACGACTCTCTGTGGTCGGTTGATTTCCTTCCCTGATAGTATCTCCGAGTTGCTTAGACGCGAGATGGAGTTCCATATCCAGGACCTAAGAAAGATAGTGTTTCCAGTGATATCTAAAGCAACAAACTCAAGCTTCGTTAGATTCGACATTGAAAATAAAACAACACAAGTATACCTTTCTGATTTTGTGAGATGCCCAGAAGCTTCGGGTTGATCACAAAATGTCGATGTCTCGATCTGGAGAGTGGTAGAGACTCGTACTAATAACGTGTTATGATTTCAAGGCACATAAGAATATATATAGGAGAGTGGGAAGAGGATATCCCTTATTCACTGATCGTATAAATACATTGATACAATACTCTCATCACTTGATACAACTTATTATCTCGGTAACAAAACAATATGAACTATCACATATATATAGTAACCAAAAGATAAGGAGGAAACAAGAAGGAGTAAGGAAGCTTGACACATAAGATACATGGTGTCAATAGCATAAGCTTATTGATGCCAATACAAGGCACATGGACAGCCACCAATTCATCACCGTCATATAACAATTAAAACATAATGACTTTTTTTTACGGTCTTTTTTACCAAATCCTTTTATTATATTCTTAATTTTACGTTTTTTTGGTGTCGTATTTGTCAGGGACTCGGGGGTAGTCCGTAGCAACAAGACTTGTTGGTTGATAGTTTTGAGAGACTCGAATTTGGGGATAGCGCAAAGTTTTTACATTCCTAAACCTGTACACCACAGGTGTATAATAGCCTCAAGCAGAAGAACTGTGACGGTGATCCTCTTCAATGATTCCCAATTACAGTGTTTAATTCTGCTCTTCACGGAATTTGCCGATCAAGCGCCCAGCGCATCTCACCCCCCCTCTCTCTCTCTCTCTACATCTTCAGACTATCCCCGTCCCTTTATCTCTCATCTTGATCATCTCCAGATCTCTCTCTCTTTCTCTCTACAATTTGAGCTGCTGAGTATAATCGAATTTGCTTCACTGCTCCGGAACCCTAATTGTTCAATGGAGCAGTTGAAAACAATAGGAAGGGAGCTAGCTATGGGCTCCCAAGGTGGATGGGGATTATCAAAGGAATTTCTGGATCTCGTCAAGTCAATTGGCGAAGCTAGATCCAAAGCTGAAGAAGATCGGATCGTTATGCACGAGATCGAAATCTTGAAACGAAGAATCACAGAACCTGATATTCCAAAACGCAAGATGAAGGAATACATCATCCGTCTCGTCTACATCGAAATGTTAGGTCATGATGCTTCATTTGGTTACATTCATGCTGTAAAAATGACTCACGATGATTCTCTTTTGCTCAAACGAACTGGTTACTTAGCTGTTACACTTTTCCTTAATGAAGATCATGATCTTATAATTCTCATTGTTAATACGATTCAGAAGGATTTGAAATCAGATAATTATCTTGTTGTTTGTGCTGCATTAACTGCTGTGTGTAAGTTGATCAATGAGGAGACGATTCCTGCCGTACTCCCTCAGGTGGTTGAACTCCTTGGGCACCAGAAAGAGGCTGTGAGGAAGAAAGCTATTATGGCTTTGCATAGGTTTTATCAGCGGGCACCTTCTTCTGTTTCTCATCTTGTCTCCAATTTCAGGAAGGTGTGTGATTTTTTATCTAATCTTTTCGTGTTTTGTTTCAATAAGTTGTATTTTCTCATGTAATAGCTTTAACTGCATTGACATTAGATTCATTATCCGGCATTGTTACATTGTTGGAAATCTTTGTTCTTGTTTGACATTCATTGATGCTCATGCTTGACAATCATCACATTCAAATTCAGAAAAACACAATGAACTGGAATAATGAATAGAATTAGTTCCTTTGTGTAAGAAATAATCAATAGTTCAGTATTCGAACTAAATTGATCTGGATGGGAAGTTAAAGGTAGTAGCTGGAATCCGGTGGGGTTTTTAATTTTTTTTATGAAGAATCTGGTGGGGTTTTAACTTTTAAGAAATGTAATTACTTTTTTATATAGGTCCATTAGGTTGATAATTGATTAATTGTGAAAGGTACTCATTCTGAAGTATGTTTGCCACTTAGACTGAAGAGCTGATTCTTGATGAATTGGAATTCCAAACTTCTTATTCTCGCCTTTTCATCTAGGATATATTGGGTTCTTTGATTCTATTGTTTTTATGTCCTTTTTTCACTTCACTAGCTCTGCTTCATTTGCTGTTTTTGTTTTTCTTTTCATTTTTTGGATGCTATTTTGAAATATGTCTACCACTGTAACTTGTTTGATATATTCATATACATCTATCACTGTAACTTGTAGAGGCGGAGGAGATAGTTAAGGAGATTGGTGTTGAAAGAAGCTTTGGCTTAGATGAAAATAGGAATAGCTCTAGGTCACTCTATACTCAGACAGATGCAAAGGAAATTGATGTTTTTAAGACCTTGGAGATTGAGGACGTCTTAGACAAATGGAGAAGTAATTCTGTGCCTGTTTTTTTTTTTAATATATATATATATATATATAAACCAACATAGAATTCAGATGTTCAACTATTACCCTCTCATTTTTTGGATAAGACAACTATTACCCTCTCATTCATTACAACTATAGTAGGGCAGTTTCTAATAGGCTTTTCCAAATATTTTGGATTGGGGTGGTTGGTTGGCGTGTTTTTTAAGGTGGGTTGAAGCACTTTATCTTTATTCTTAGATAATTACTTTCTGCTGATTTGTTGGAATATCTGGAAGGAACATAAACATAAATTTTAATGATTTTCCGTGTTTTTGGAGTCAGTTATATAGAGCTACTCTCTTCCAGTAGTTGGCTATTCTCAGGGAGTCAAAGAATTTCGGTGTCACTTTTATATTCGGATGTTTATTTTAATGGGGAGGTGATAAATAAGAGTGTCGTTGTAACTTGTTATGGTGTCAGCTTCCTTATATTGTTGTATTTGAGCATTCTCATTTGCAGTTTCGTGATATTATCTATAAGTTAGGAAGTTCAATTACCCTTTCTTTCTTTTTCTTTTTATTTTTTATTATACTCATTTTACTTATAGAAACTTATTTGTTTAGCTCTATATTTCTTGATCTTATCTTTCCTCATGACTGAAATGATAAGAATGTCACTCTTTGGCTTCTTCCGAATTCATTAATACTTCTGGTTTCACAAGCAACATTTGAATTCTTTATGTAATTTTCTTTTGATTAGTACAAGTGCATTTTGTAATTTTAGCAACTAATATTTTTCAGTCGTTGAACTTATCATTGCCTTTGTTACAGAGGCTATGTGATAATGATCCTGGAGTCATGGGCGCAACACTTTGCCCTCTTTCTGATCTTATTACAGTAGATGTAAATTCTTACAAGGATCTGGTTGTCAGCTTTGTTAACATTCTTAAGCAAGTGGCTGAACGCAGATTGCCGAAGAGTTATGATTACCATCAAATGCCAGCCCCATTCATTCAGGTATATCTCATGATTAGGAGAATTTGATTACAATTATGTCTAAATGAAAATTGAAAAGTTGCTTTTGCTTCAATTTTAATGTAAGTGAGAAAGTTTCTTTTTCTACATATTGTGAGGTGGAAGTATGAATCTTGAATTTCTATCCTAGGGTTCATGGTTTACTGAAGCTAGTACATGTTTCTAGCTTTTGCAATCCAGTATTCACATAGAAGAGATATTTGCATGTTTATATATCTGCCTTATTGTTATTATTGTTCCCGTTCAAGTAAGACTGAAGACAAAGAAAGAATATAGATGCAGCTTTTCAAGAGAGTTAAAGTAAAAGCATGTGGTTCCAGATAATATTATCCAAGATAGAGAACTCTAATTAGTAATTACTAACTAACTATGAAGTTCCTTGCTGGTGGATCTACATTCTGCTAAGTGTGTATCTATGGTGATCTGTGCTGAAATTAGTTGAAGGAAATCCTAGATGGATCACGTCTGCCGACATCTGTGTGAGGAAGCCCTCAATCACAGTAGTTTGGGTGGATGAATTGGTGGCAGTGAAAATTCTGATCCATTCAGGTCTCTAATGGTTAGAGTTAGATGTAACACATTGATCCAGAGCAGAAAGGACATACCTGCATATTTAGCTAGCAGAAGGACCACAATTCTTGGCTGTGAATGCTTGATCCAACTAGTAAAAGATATGTGATTTATTTTTAAATCAAGTTGAAAACAAGGTTCTTTCATAGGCAAGTAGGCTTACCTGAACTAATTTTTTCTGCATATGCTTGATCAAATAACCAATAGTTTATTGTTAGTTCATGTTAAAGATAAGGTTCCTTCATAGGCTAACTCGAATTATCTTCTGACACAAGCACCTAGATGTCAGAAAATAGAAGACTTCAACTATTACTTTTCAATCTCTAGTTGACGATCATGAATCATTGTCTATTGTCTATATTGAGGGAAAGGGTCATAAGTCGATATAGGAAACACAAAATTTTGAAGATCTACAAAGCTATACTGTTAAATAGAACGGTTCATGTGAGAGGAATTCCCATTAGGCTCATCAATAGAAGAACACGAGCATGTTGGCACGCGCAATGCGCGTGCGTTATGTTTCTGCCATGACAGTCTAAATATAATAACGTACATAGTGAGAATATATAATAATCTATTTTTCTGATTAATAAAAAAAAACACTTTGTAGGTGCAAAGAAGATTTAGCTATAAATCACAAAGAAAATATTAAGCATAAAAACTTATTAGGAAAAAATAATTCAAGCAATATAGCAGATGAAAAAAAATTATAAGTGAGAGAAGACAAACCATCATGATCGACTATGTGACAATCCATCAAAGAAGTGTTTCAAAAGTTGAAATATCCCTTTGTTTTTTAACAGCAAAAAAATGTTGTTCTCTTTTATGAGAGTTCTCCCTCTTTCAACTTAAACCGTTCAAATACAAAAACAAAAATCTGATTGATGATTGATAACCGTTAGATTCATCTTGCTTCTTTTACAAACTTCTCTTCTCCAGTATATTTAGCAAGAAACGTCTGCCTTCTTCCCTAAGTAGTTGGGCTCGGTCTGACTCGCTGAGTTACTCGCGAGTAACTCGGGGATCGGGTGTAGGCCGAGCCGATCCCCTACCGATCCACCGAGTCACCCTTGAGCCGAGTAACTCGGCGAGTTTGCACTGACTCGGGCGAGTTTTCAAACAGTCTGAATCGGCGAGTCACTCGTTTGTGACTTGGCCCATAAACATTTAAAAAAAAAACCCTAAATCTAATCGATAGTTGAAGAGAAAAGGAGAAACAGAGGGAGAAAGGGAAAGGGAGAACCGGAGATCCCAAATCCAATCCGCCATTGTTGACAAGGTACGACTTCTTCTTCTTCTTCTTTCTTCGATTTACAGGCAGCAGCTGTAACACGTAGCTGCTGCTGATTTTTTTTTTTTTCCTTTTTCTTCTTCTTCTCTTCTTCGATTTACAACAGGAATGGCGGGTTTTTCCCCCTTTTCTTCTCCTTATCTTTTCAAAATTTATGGGATATGGATGGGGGGTAGGGATTTGTGATTGGGCTCGGCCGAGTCACAGCCGAGTGACTCGACCAGGATCGGCCTGACTCGGGGATCGGACTCTGGCCGAGTCAGATCCGAATCCGAGCCCGACTACTTAGCTTCTTCCCTTTAACAATCCAAATCTATCACACGACCAAAGGTACGAAATTTTCCAATGGGTTCAAGAAGAACTTAGTTGAAACCGCACCATTTCTTTGTCGAGCTTGATACCATTTTCATTCCAATTTTCCTCATTCAAGATAAGGAAAAAAACACAGAATCACAGAAGAGAGGCTATGTTTCTCTAGGGTGATCTATCTCTCTATACCGTATCATTGCCATGACTGAACTTCCAATAAATCTATGTCAGGTAGTTACCTAAACTAAATCTCCTAATGTGGGTTGTTAGTGAAATATATCACCCACGTAGTTTGATGCCTTAAAAAACGGAAAACTTAACTGAAAGTGTAAAGTAGTATTTACCCTTTGTGAGGTGCTACCGAAAAAACCCTTTAATTTTATGGAGACCGAATAATTAAGTGTATTTAGGGGCATTTTTTGTCATGTGGAGAAAGGGCCAGGGCATCCAACGAAATAACCGTTGGGAACCCCTTCTCCATTTATATAATAGTATAGATTATTTGATCATGATTGTCATATTGTCTTATATAGGCAATGATTTTTAAGAGTTAAGTTGTGTTGCTTTGTCATTTGTTCTGTTGAATCTCACAAGAACTTTTTATGTCATCGACTGTGCTTGACATTTCCGGCATTTGCTTTGATGGTGGATGTGGAAATGTTTGGGAACATTAAATGCTTCAAATAGGAAAGGATGTACTCCAGTTTCTGTTTCAGTTGACACATCTACTTCATTTCTTGCAGATCAGATTGCTGAAAATTCTGGCACTGCTGGGCAGTGGTGACAAGCTGGCCAGTGAAAACATGTATACTGTTCTGGGTGACATATTCCGAAAGTGTGATTCTTCTAGCAACATAGGAAATGCTATTTTATATGAGTGCATTTGTTGTGTTTCGTCTATACATCCCAGTCCTAAATTATTAGATGCTGCTGCTGAAGTAACTTCCCGATTTCTAAAGGTTTGTTTTTGCAACTACATTTTGCTTTGTGCAAATCTTGAGTTCCTTAACCGTTTACTCGTGTTCTTGCTTTATCTTTTGTATACTTTTATTCTGGCTCTGTTCTTGTTTTCCTGGTTGCAAGATAATGACAAGTAGCTTTATTATTGTTTTCTATACTCTCCTGAGCAGAGTGAAAGTCATAATCTGAAATATATGGGTATTGATGCGCTTGGTAGACTGATAAAGATCAATCCAGACATTGCTGAAGAACACCAGCTTGCAGTGATTGATTGCTTAGAGGTGAGATACGAGCCTTCCCTACTAAATGTATCTGCTTGTAAGAATTCAAGTTCTTTCGGAGTTGCAAACTTATCCATGATTTGACTTGTTCTGTTCATCATGAATTTACTGCAAGTGTTTCCTTTTTGAAATAGTGACTGTTATTCTATTTTTCTGCTCACTTGTTCTTGATCATGAATATGTTGGTAGTAATGTGCTGGCCTGGAACATATATGACTTAAATGTTGGGTACTCTTTCCTAGAATGTGGAAGCAAGCTTTGCCTTTGAGGAATTCAATAGGCCTGTCAATTGGGCTATGTGAGCCAGTCTTAGGGCTGTTCAATCTCAGCCAGAAGTAAAATTAGATAACCTTGACCAAACTTGGCTCATATTAAATTTTGGGCTTCGGGCCAAGTTCGGGCTTGCTCTAAAAATGAGTCAATGAGATGTTTTGTGTTAAGTAAAATAAAATAATATGCCGTGTTTTAAAAAAAAATGTTGTGTTAGTTTTTTTTTTTTTAAAAGAAAGAATAAATAATGCAGTAGTTGCTGAATCGATTTCATGTTTTTGAATCTTCTAATTGACAGGCCTAGAATTGATTTCAAATTGATTTCATGTTGCTGAATAAATAATGCACAGTAGTTGCCGTGATTCTTCCAATTGACAGGCCTAGAATTCAAGAACAGAGACAAGAAATATTTCCCGGTTGCACTTCCACAAAATGTCGGATATGCAGTAGTTACTGAATCGATTTCATGTTTTTTAAGTCCTTTTGTTGACTAGGGAATCAATTCTTCCGTCAAGTCTTATAATGGTGCATCATTTGGTTTCAGTTTACAGTCCACTAGGATAAGCATCTAAAAATGCTTCATAAATTTATTAATTGCTGCACTTCTGTTCTCTTCCTGTTTTCTATCCTTAATATGTTCTGATTTACTGATAAAAAATATAAGTATGTTGTGTGTGTGCTTTTTAGCACCATCCAACGGTATTGTGTATTTTTTCTTATATTCTGTTCGATTTTGTATTTCAAACGGTGTTTTCCGAGTTTAATTAATTGTATTTGTTGCACTACAGGATCCAGATGATACTCTAAAAAGGAAGACATTTGAACTGCTTTATAAAATGACCAAGTCCTCCAATGTAGAAGTGATAGTTGACCGTATGATTGATTACATGATAAGCATTAGTGATAATCATTATAAGACAGAAATAGCATCTCGATGTGTTGAACTTGCCGAGCAATTTGCGCCGAGTAACCAATGGTTTATCCAGGTATATTCTGATATGGCTATTGTCATTCACTCATTGATCTAGCTGATCTAATTAAGTTGTAGATTTTTGTTATATCTCGAACCTTTGTTAATCAGTACTTTCTGAAATGTTCTCCTCACAGACCATGAATAAGGTCTTTGAGCATGCAGGTGATCTTGTTAATGTTAAAGTGGCACATAATCTTATGCGATTAATTGCTGAGGGATTTGGAGAGGACGATGAAGGTGCAGACAGCCAATTGAGATCATCTGCTGTATGTAACTTTACCAATTTGAGTAATTTCTTTCAGCCTCAAAATTATATATCTAGACTTCAAATATATGTGATAGTGATAGATTTGGTACAGTTGCTAGTGATAGGACAGACCTTGAAAGAAGTTTATTTTTCTAGTTATGGACTTATGGCCTAAGTACCAAAGTATGTTGGTGGGATATTCTTGTCAGTTCGTTTCCGCAACTGTAACTACAATAACTGACATTCTGAATTTGAATTATATTCTTGATAAGTAATACTAACAAAAGAATTTCCCAAGTATACCAGTGCTTTTAAAGGTTTTCCTTCTCCTGTTGGAGCTGCTCCTGTTCCTCTTTCACTAAAAATAATCATACTCTCTCTCTCCTTCTCTCTATCTATACCTAAAACTATTTAATTCAAATCTTATGTATCAACAGCTTGCTGCTCCTTCAGTCCTTCCCACCCCCCATCTCTCCCTCCCTAGTGCTTTATGTAATTCAGATTCACATAGGCGCTAACTTACTATGCAATTAAGGAGTATATGAAATGTATGGTGGATGCCTAGGCAATTCTAGGCACTCTTCTGGTGATAGATGACTAGTTACAACCCATGAAAGATTTCAGCCTAGGTTAGGCTTTGTACCTTAGGGGTGAAAATGTCATTTTCAATTGTGACATATGAGGGGAAAGGTTTACTTTAAATTAGCCAAAAACCCCTACTTGAAACGTATTTTAGGATTTAGCCCAACAAACGTTTCATTTAGTTTAAGGCCCCTGGGTAACTGATTGAAACCCTTTCCGAGAGGGTTTCACTGAAACCCTCAGTCTATAAATTACACACACTGAAACCCCCATGGGCCTTAGACTAAAAGAAAACTTTTGTTGGGCTAAATCCTAAAATATTTTTCAAGTAGGGGTTTTTGGCCAAAATCCCCTTGATTAAAACTAGTAGTCCTCTGTCTATGAAAGGAGTCTTCCAAGTTTCTTGTGAGGCCCTATTTATCAAATTAGACCATTGACTTCCCTAGTCGAAGTTTCTTGTGAGGCCCTATTTGTTACTTTAATTATTGGTTTCTTATGTGTTTCAATCTGATTGCAAAGAACGTTTTTGTTTTTGTATGCATATTAGTATCATATTCTTCACTAGAATTCTGTGTTTCCTTTTTACCTTTCAATTTTTTATATTTAAATTGGAGGTATTTATGTTAATCTTGGTGCAGGTGGAGTCGTATTTGCGTATTATTGGAGAACCCAAGTTGCCATCTGTTTTTCTGCAAGTACTTCACTTATTCTCTTAGCAATTCATCTTCATCCTCTGTTTTCCTCGTGCAACCAGTGCTGGAATCACATTTCTTCCTATCTTTATCTTACTTAATGGTGCACAATTTCAGGTCATTTGTTGGGTCTTGGGGGAGTATGGAACGGCGGATGGAAAGTTTTCTGCTTCCTATATCACTGGAAAATTATGTGATGTGGCAGAGGCCCATTCAAATGATGACACTGTTAAGGTATCTCTTTTCTCTATTAATTATGGGCGAGAGCTGATCTGTTTATTCCTTCCTAGTTAGAGTTTGGTCTAAGCATTTTCAATGACCTTTATGAAGCATTTGTTAGCCATCTTTAGTGGTTGTAACTTGTAGTTTTGTAAGTTATATTGAACATCCTTACAAGCTTAGATGGAGTCGGTCCATGAATTCCTTCTAGCCTTCCATTATTTCCTTGTCCTTTTTCGTTTCTGCTTTTTTTTTTTTTGGTCAATCAGTCTTTTACAGTTAAACTAGATATCTTTTTCATTTTTAATTTTTTTTAATGATAAATCAGCATTAGCAACTTGTTTTGAGCTATTTACAAATGGCAGTGTTTCAAATTTCTATTGTGGCCTATTATCAGAACTTCTGCTAAGTTGAAAGCTAATCATGTTTCTTAACTTGGTTTTTCTTGCACTTCTTTAAATCTGAAAATTATAACTGAATCTTATTGCTATGCAAGATTTTTCAGAGTAAGATGTCCATAACAAAAAAAAAAAAGAGAATGGTGAGGAATAATTAGGATATTATGTCATCAAAATTTTTTTTTTTTTTTGTTTCGCAATATATCTTGAATATCCTACCAAATGAGAAACCAGGACAGATTTAGTATTTTGAACCCATAATATACTAATACAGGATGCATTGAGAAGTTCTACCTCTACTAGGTTCCTAGATCTAAATAATGTTAAGCACAGGTTTCAAGTGTAGCAAAACTTCTCAATGCATCCTGTATTTGCATTATGTTCACGTTTTAGCTTAGTGCTTTACCTATGTCTGGAAACACATCTAACCAATTTGGGGGGTGGTAATGGTCAAAATTTTTGCTTCAGTGAGTCTGAACACGCGACCCTTATTCTAAAGACAATAGCTTGCCTGCCTATGCTTATATTATGTTGTGAAATGGTGATCTGTGGGTAAATTTCCGAGATTCAAAGTTAGAAATCTTGGATTTGGCTGCTGTTTGGTAATGATCACCATGGTGACGATTATTGGAAAATAAAGGTGATCTCTTCAGTGAAATTAGGACTTCATGCATGATGCATCTCTCCATATGGCATTCATGACTATGAATGTGTCAGAAAAATATGGAAATGTATTCCAACCATTAAGTATGTACTCCTTAATGCTTTTCTTTTTAAAATTGTGGTGTTCGGCTGATCTTGTATGGAGATGGTCTCTTGAGAGTCAAATTTCTGCAACGTTGTTGAATATGTTGTATCTTTGCTATTTTGGAAGGCATATGCTGTGACAGCAATCATGAAGGTATCTGCGTTTGAAATTGCAGCAGGGAGGAGAGTGGAGTTGCTGCCTGAGGTAGGTTTTTCAAACTTCATTTAAGAAATCTTTTTTTTTTTCCTACTTGATTTAATGATGCTGTTCTCTTTTGTGACATTTTAATTGCTGGAGAGGAACCTACGTATGAGTTCTTCAATCATTAATTAATTCGCATGTTAAAACAAACTTTGTCACGGAAATGTTGAAGCCACATATTTTAATTTTTAATCGCCACAGTGCTAAATCTCAAAAACGTTTGAACTATAATTATGATGTCCATTATCTTCTGTTAAATCCCAAGGCAGCACATCTGTCTTCCTAGGGTTCACTTGCTTTCTCTGTCACTTCCTGTACTTGAATTTGAAGTTGGTTTGTCCAAGTTAAGGGTCTAATGTACACAATGCTGCATGACGTGGTACTAGTAGTGTTGTGAATGGAGTTCCCTCAGTGACATCCTTTACCAGAGGAAAATGGTCTTTGTTCCATGATACCATCCAAGAGCACCATCGAGTCTGGTTAATGGATGGAGTAGATAAGGAGTATTCTAGTTGAGAAGAAAATTTCTTGATTCAGGAATCAGCATCATGAAAAATGGAATAATCTTAGTTGATGCATGTCTTCCTTAATTCAAATATGATCACATTGAGTACTTGATTTCAGGAAGATTGACGGCATAAAAATATTTTGTATTTCTTTCTATAGATGGTATATTTCAATACAAAAGGTTTCTATGTGAACTTCTATCCTCTTAAACAATCTCTTCAACTGGGGCAATGGCCCATCTTATTCATGCTCCATTTGGAAGACATGCTCGCAGAAAGTAAGTCTACTTGCTTCTCGAAGACATGCCTTACCGTCAACTGTTGAATTAATGGTGTTGGTTGCAGAAAATAATGCTCATTTGTACTGAATCTGCTGATAAAAGAGAATTGTAATGCTCCTTGCATTCGGAAGACGTGCTTTACAGAGCCTCAACTTTTAAAGGTTATAGTGTAGTCCCTCATAATGTGCTTCCTTGTGCCTTTAAAGCATGTGCTTAAAATGCATGATGACTATGTAGTCAGAATTCCCGTAGCCAGATCGCATGACTGGTAGCTTCTGTTACAGTTCCCATAGCTTTTTATTTTCTGTGATGTTTGCAACCAGAGATCTCATGCTTTCTGGGAGGACCTAACCCTGAAATGGCTTCTACTCTGCAGTCGCTCCTTTTCCTGCTTATTTCTACTGGTGATAGTTACTTAAAGAAGCTTCTATAGTACTTCTGTAACCATCCATGTGGTACCTAAAAAATTTCTTAGTTTCTCATCCTTGTTTTTCCTTCTTTATCTGATTTATGGCAACTTGCGAACATTTGAAATTTTGAAGTATATTACTTTTCATTTAGTCACGTGCATGGCAGCTTTTGCTTCTTACTCTTATTCCATTTCTTGCAGTGTCAATCCCTAATCGATGAATTATCAGCATCACATTCAACAGATTTACAGCAGCGTGCATATGAGCTGCAAGCAGTCCTGGGATTGGATCCCCGTGCTGTTGAGAGTATATTGCCATTGGATGCAAGCTGTGAAGACATTGAGGTGAAACCTTATTTTCAATTACTCCCTATGTTATGTATTCTACATTTTCAGTTATTTGATGGAATATGTATCCTTTTTTTGCTACTCATCAAAAGTTTACCCGTTTTTGCATTTCATTTTTATTTGAGCAGTGTAGTGGTAATAGGATATATTGTATTGTCATTGATCATGTACATCATGAAGGAAAACCCTGTTATATCTCTTACTAGATTGAAGCTTGCATCCAATTTTATATGTTTAGATTCTGTAACTATCAAGCATAGTCTTAATTGGTGATCATAGTGCACTTGAATTGTTCCTGTAGTATGAATTATTTGGCTTCCAATTACAATTTAATTTTGAGTAATCTTGAAAGATATATATGGAGTTGAAATGGTACTGTATTTTCCGAAGAAAGGCATATTGGATTTGAAACTGATTCTCTCTTTGGTGAGCAAAATTTAGCATTAATATGTTTATGTGCTGGAAATTGCAGAGACAGCATAACTGCACTAGTCTAGCCTCTCATAGGTTTAATGCTATAAATTGGAAAATTCTGTAGTGAAAGTGAGGGCGATGCATCTTTACATGGACTTTAGTAAAACCAGATTCTTGGACAAAATAGTAGTGTTAGGATTTCATAGAGAATAATAAAAAATTATCAAAAAAAAAAAAAAATAGAGTAATAAAAACATCCCAGTTGCCCCATGTAAATCACCAAAATATCTTCAAGTTTACACGTGTCCAGCAAATAGGGCATGGGGATGCTTCGTCCGTCTCAAATGAGTATGTTAGCATTCTTAAAACGAGAATACATGTCATACATTCTGAGAGATATCTCTATTACACATTTCTACAGTAGTACAAAATCAAGAAAATATCATTTTCAGTTGCCTATCCTTCTATTAAGTCATTCTTCATCAGACATACTTCATACTGTTAGTTCTCTACTTGATTTGGACAATCGTCAGATATGAGGTAGATAATTATATTTGCTTTCAGGCCAGATTACTGAGTGATTGTTCCTGTCCTTTGCTTTCAGGTAGACAAAAACCTTTCCTTCCTGGACAATTATGTTCAGCAGTCCTTACAAAATGGAGCTCGCCCCTATGTTCCTGAGCATGAGCGCGTTGGAATGTTAAATATCAGCAGTTTTAAAAGCCAAGATCAACATGAGGCTTCTACTCATGCTCTCAGGTTTGAGGCTTACGAGCTTCCAAAACCTTTGGTGCCTGCAAGGACTCCTGCTGTTCCACTTCCATCCTCAACTGATCTTGTTCCAGTATCTGAGCCAACTTATTATGTAAAAGAAGTCCAACAACCTGCATCACTGCCGTCCGTGTCTGATGCAGGGCAAATGGAACTGAAGCTCCGGCTTGATGGGGTTCAGAAGAAGTGGGGTAAGCCAACTTGCTCGTCTCCTGCTCCATCCACCTCAAGTTCTAGTTCCCAGAAAGCCGTGAATGGGGTTACCCAAAAGGACGGACAGGGGACATTAAACACGCAAACACGGGATGTTTCTTACAATTCAAGAAGGACTCAGATTGAACTTTCTCCTGAAAAGCAAAAACTTGCTGCTTCTTTATTTGGGGGCACGTCATCTAAAACTGAGAAGAAACCATCATCCACGAGCCTTAAGACCACAAGAGTCAGCAGTTCTCCTCAAGTAGAGACTGTTGCTGAACATGCAACAGAGAAGACGGCTCCTGTTCAGTCTTCGCCTCCTCCCGATTTGCTTGACTTGGGAGAACCAACAATATCAGGTGGGACTCCATCCATAGATCCTTTTAAGCAATTGGAAGAACTTGTTGGGTCAACCCAGGTCTCTTCGGACATGAATTATGGTGCAGTTTCTGCCACTAAGCCTCCGGATCTTATGGCACTTTATGCTGATACACCTACAAATGTTGTAAATTCGGCCCCAGCTAACATGGAAGCCGTGAATCTTGTATCTGCATTATCCAATGCTACAACTAGAAATGTCCATGGAGGAATCACAGGTACCCACTCAACACCATTGAAGAAGGGTCCGAACCCTCAAGATTCCTTGGAAAAGGATGCACTAGCAAGACAGATGGGTGTAACCCCATCAGGTAAGAACCCTAACTTGTTCAGAGACTTGCTTGGCTAAAGTATATGAAACATTCATCCTGTGGAAACGGGTAGTGCATTCAAAAATCTCTCATGGAATAACTGCTCTGCAATTCTGGTTTTTCATCTTCTCATGAGGGATTGGAGTTGGGTCGATAGAAAAAGCTACCGGACCTGGATAAATGCTCGTATGTTCAAAAGTCGAGTCTGCAGAGGGACTTGTGATGAAGGGAAGCGGGTTTTGTATTTGTTAAAAGGATGTTTAGTTTTTGTAGTAAAAAATATAGAGTTGAGTGTACATGGGTGCTCTGTTCAACTCAGTCTGTTGCAATGGAGTTATACGCAAAACTTTCTCAGTATTTGATCAGTTTTTTACAGCATTAGGGTTTTATTGCATTCGGGCTGCAAGAGATTATTTCCTTTAATCGATTTATATTGTTTCGTCGCCATAAACTTGTAATAATGCTGTATTCGTGTTTGTTTCCTTAAAAAAAAAAAACCACCTGTTTTTTTTATTTTGTTTTTTGGCTCTTCTTTTGGTTTCTTTCTTTCTGTTTTTCCTACGGACCAAGAGTGATACTAGGCTTATCAAAAATTCATCCAAGAAGCACTAGCAAATGAAATGGCAGCTGAAAAAAACAAGGGAAGCATTTTTGGGAATAGGATTTGGTAAGAGTATTTTCTACTCTTTCTCAAATGATTTTTTATAAGGGCTATGTGAACGGGTGAGATTTTGTTCAGCTGCATTATGTGGGTGGACGAAACCTACCTTCCTGTTGGTCCGTACTTAGGTCAAAAGCTTGTTAAGTACAAAGCTAGAAATTACGACCTGGCGTGCTGGCGGATAGTTTAAGTCAGGGCCTTCACGTGTGAGGGGGTGGGCAAAAATGGACCTAACAAACCAAAGCGCGGGTCGGAGCGGAAATGAAAGTGGGAGCGGGAGCGTCAGAGCGGCCAATTAAAAAATATTCTTAGTTCTAAAATACATTTGGAGCGAGAACGTCGGAGTGTATTTGGAGCGAGAGTGCAAGGTTCCAGAACGATAGCCTCAGCTCTATATCAAAGTTTCTGTTACTAAGAAATGGACAGTAAAAAAAAACAAATTGTTTGGGGTTAACCTGTAGATGATATTGTTTATCAAAACAAAAAAGCTGTAGATGACTAATAAATTCAGCTAAGGGAGTGAATTTGTTCACCCACTTCGAAGGTGAGTGAGTAGAAACACCCGTCTGGCTCTGGCCGCGGTCAACCACACAATCCTATGATCGTATAATATGGAATGGCTGGATATCGTGTGGTTATGCTCACCCACCTCTCAAGTGGCTAAGCAAAATCTCACTATTGCAGTGTGGCTCCAAGAATGGTTGGTCCAGCAATTCCAAGGTGCTCTGATAAAAAGCCAAAAATAATATGCCAGGTGGCAATGATGAGGTTTTGGATAATTGGAACAGTTTGGACTACACCTGGCATTTTGTAAACCTAATCCAAGAGGTATTTTTGTTAAGTAGGTAATCATTTTGGAGTGTGTGTTCAAACAGAGGCATTTCATCATTTCTTAAAAGATATATAATCACGGAAATAACTAAGCAATTAGGGCTCAATTGAACACCAAGTGAAAAAACAAATTTTTAAGTCTTAAATTAATCAGAATAATCCATCTTGTGAACGATAAGAACAAAGCTGACCATATCTATAAATCTTCAACTTAACTCTTCTCTATGAAAATTTCATGTCTTCCTGTCAGATTAAGGGTATGAGTGAAAGGTTTCGGTTTTTCTCATACAACCAAAGCGGCCGGGCAAGAAAGTTAAGTCGAGTGAATAATGAAAAGTGATTTTCCAAAGCTTCCAATCTTTCTCATCGTAATGTTCTCCATTTATAGCAGCTTGTGGGCAACTTCACCAGATGATCCATCAGGTCTAGCCATCCTTAAAATTCCTCTCTATTTATTTTTCTCACTCTATATATATATATTTTCACATAAAGATAATTACTTGAAAGCGTACATGCAGAGATGTCTGGACATCTATTTTCATGGAGCAATACTACAAGGACACCAAATTTTGACACCAAAGATTACATCTGCTTATTTTATTGATTGAGAACCAATCATGAAAAAGCATTAATTTCATTTCAGCCCCTCATACCACTTTTAAAAAGTAGATGTAATATTTTGGTGTCAAATTTTGCTCTTTTCATGACACCTCTTTTCACACGTGTTCATTGCCGTACACCTAGACCAATTGTGAACTGAAGTGATTTTTTGTCAGGGTTGAATCATACTTAAAAGATACTGATACATGGGATCATGCGGAGAAAAAAAGATGATTGCTGGAAAATTTCAAGTTGCATGGGAAATTTGTATTTGTAGGTCTTGTTAGGGCCCATTTGGTTGGTGATCTAAAAACTTGATTTCAAAAATTAATTTACACTTATAGTAATATACATCTTGTACTACATCTAAAATTATTTTTGGATTTACAATAAAATTATGTAGGATTTTGTAAAACAAAAAAAAATGTTGTTTTATGTGTTTTCAATGTTCATATAAGATTTTAAAGTAAATTTTAGATGAGATACAAGATATAGTTTTGTGTAAATTAGAAATTCTTGTTGAACAAAGAATAAAATTCATAGTTTTCTACCAAATCCTTAGTCTACATAAAATCTCCACTTAAAATTTGCAATCCTATCAGACTATTATTAGAAAGTAGTTCAAAATAGAAATAAGAATTATGAAGGAATTATGAATTAAAAATTATAATTAGATAGAGTTTTTTATTCCTTGTAAAATAGAAAGTCATAGTATGGTTTACACATGCCATAGCAAGACATGAGAGTTTTAGAGAGCTTTTTTCGTATGAGAGAAGAGAGTTAGAGCAGGGCCAGTGGTATACTCTTAACCCCTCAAAATATTGGGTGGGTTAAGGGTATAAGGGCATGGCAAGGCCAATGGCAAGGCCAATGGCATTCAAATAAATCTCGCGGAAGATTTTTAGGATTTTTTTTTCTCCTTTATTTTAGGATTTTTTTTTCATTGCGGAAGATTTCTGCCATCCCTATTTTTTTGAATTTTTTTAAAGACTTTTTCTCTGATCGTAGGAATGTTCCGCGCAGGGGAACTCTTACGCGAGTAGCCCTAAACCCTTAGCGCCACCTAAAACTAAGGGCTACATTGGGGGTTCTGATGCACAAAGGTGCCCATTGGCCTTAGTTTTTAGTTGAGTTAAGGGTTCAAGGGTACCCACTGGCCCTGCCCTTAAGAAAGGGTTTTTGAGAGTTTATATTTTTATTTGAAGAACAATAAAGAGGAAGAAAGTTTTCCCTTTAATGGTTGTCGTTTCATCTCTTCATCTTTTTTTTATTTCCTTGAGTTATTTTATTCAATTTGTGTGATCGTTTAAGTATCAGATATTGAGTTGGATCAATCAACAATCTAGTTCGGTTGAGTTTTCAAATCACTCCAATTTAATGTGCGAAACTAGGGTTGCACATGGTGCGGTTTTTAATCCGGTCCGAGCCGGTCCAAGCCCAAAAAAATACCGACAAACCCTAACACCAAAAAATTGAAAATCCTAAAAATTGTAAAAAATAATATTATGGGGTGATTTTGGTTCCATGTTTTCAAAAAATAAAAAGAAACCAAAACCATGCAAACCAAAAGACCTAACCGAAAAAATTTCAAAAAAAACCCAATAAACATACACCTATACAATATACACATGCATTATTATATATAAAATACATGCTAATATTCTCTTAATCTCATCTTGTTAATCATAAAACTACTAAATTTAATAATCCATGCATTGATAAGTATTTATTTTAAAGAAAATAATGTAGTAAAAAATAAATATATTAATTAGTTAGTACATTTATATTAGGGGTAGGACTCGGGCGTGTTGGGCGGGTTAGAGGCTTTCGAATGCCAAGCCCACACTGCACTTCCTTTTGGCCAGAATGCCCATTGAACCCACAAAATCCGTAAGGGGTCTATCCACGCATAGCCCGATTGGATTTTTTGGGTTTCTCGGGTTGCTCAAGCTTCAATAAATTTAGGTAATTAGATTGGTTTTTTTGGGTTGCTCGGGTTAGGCAAGGGTTGACAATTATCTCTGCCCATGCTTGCCCAAATTCAACTTCGGGTTGGCAAAATAATGCCCATACTTGCCCAAATGCCTAACAACCTTTACTCATGCTTGCTCAAATACCGAGTCGGGTTGGGGTTGACCCAATCCAACCCCAACCCAAGTCCCACTTCTAATATATATACATCACTTTTGAACAGAATTATGGGGACTACATGTGGATAAACCAAGGGGTGATTTTGAATAAGGATAAACCAAGTGATGATTTTGAATGAGGATGTTTGTCCATTAAAGAAACCGCAAAACCCAAAGAAAAATCCAAAATTTGAAAAAAATCGAAAAACTTGAAAAATCCGAAAAATCGATGATGTGGTTTTAGTTCTTAAAAATAAACCATCATGATTTGGTACGATTTTGGTCTTTCTAAAAAAATTAATTGTTTGACTATGGATTTGACAAAAAAACCCAACCAAATTGAGCCGTGTGCAGTCATATGCACCCGCAAATATAAGATTCATTGTAAATATTTGGCAATAACATACTAAGCATGACCTAAAATTTCTTGAACTAACCTCCCAATTGTTCTTTTATTTTTTCAGCTTGCCCATTAGATTTCACTCAGTACCCATACTTACCTTCGGGGGAATGCATTAGAAACCAAGAGAATATAAACCAATGGGACAGTTTTTCCACAACAACCTGTTGCAGAAACGGTCTCAACGCTTTATCGCAAGCACTCGCCCTAAATGCCAACAAAACAGATTCACTCTTCCTCGACGAACGACAATGGCAGAGCTGTAGTGGTCCTTTTCGAAGACAACAATCCGTCTCGATCGACAGTTGTGGTTTCTATGATCTTTATTATGGAAGCAGTGAATGTTCTAGTTTTAATTACTCAACCTTCAAAAGGGAACATCACAAGCAATACAAATTTTTAACAGGGAACTGTTCTGATCAGTTCAGTACTTCATTTGAAAAAACTTGTATGAGTTGCACCAATGCAATTCTAGAGGCAAGAGATGAACTACTCAGTCAAATTGATGAAGCTGATACGAAGGATATGTCGTTGAGAGGGATATGCGGGGTTTTGGTTGTTATAGTTGCTGCTGTTGAGCATATTGGAAATGCTTCATGGGTTAGTGACTTCTATAGATGTTTGCATGCTTTGGACATTGAGCAGGGTAAGTTTCCCAAAAACTTATTAGTTAAATATTAAGTTAACTAGTCTTTGATCATCTTAATGTGGATCTCACAGACTTAGATGTCCTTTTAAGGGTCCCTCAAAGGGGCTCCCTAACCCTGGGTATTAAAAATACAAAATGACCGTACGCATATGATTCAGAAAGCTTAAAATTTAAATCAACTCTTATGGGGTAAACAGTTTAAAAAAGATGTGATTTTTTGTGAGGAATCACATGATGATCTATATATATGATGGGTAGATCATCATCCTCACAAAAATGTAGTCCTTGGATCATCTCTATGCGGACCTCACATATCACTGTAAATGATGTGTATGTAGGTAATAATAAGTTGGGGGGGTTAATACGAAAAAGTGAGGTGCCAAGTAATTCAGGAAAGCCCTTAAAAATGAATCCCACCCACCCCAGACATAAGAGTTGGACATATTGACGTGACCTCCTTTAATTCATTAGTCATATAGTGCCTTACATGCAAGTGCAAACGTCAATGTCATTATGTTTCAAGCGCCATGGCCAATGAAAAAAGACCAGGTCAATATGTCATGCCCTTTCGTGACCCTCAATTTGTCCGTCTAACATTACTCAAAGTTGAATAAGCCCATGGGCGCCTAGGTTTTTAGGTTATTAGGTCCAACAATCAAGGGCTTGAAAGAACTGACCCAAGAGGCATGTAAAGGGATGTTGTGTTGCAAGTTGCAACTGGAACTCCTAGTCCTGGGACTATAGTTTTCATTCTTTGATTTGTCCAGGCGAAGGTACTGACTATGCTTTTTTGTTTTGTCTCACCAGATAAAGGTTACATCGGACTCAAGTGTAAGTGCAAAATTCTTCCTTTCTCCAAAAACACACACAAAAAACGGCTTCAGAACCTGGAACGAGTCCGGTTATGAGTTGACTCGGCCGGATCCAATGGTCCGGATCGAAAATGTTGCAATATAAAATTAGATGTTTAGTCACAAGTTAAGAAAAGTTCATTGAGTTCAACAGTGTCAGCTTCATAAGACACTTGAGAAATTGACAAGCATTTTATGTTCTATTCATTAATGGAAGCTATTTTGGTTTTTCAGATTCTGTGGCTCAAGCATTGATAGCAATTCTTGTAGCAGCAATGGCATTGATTTTGGTTGTTGTACTTATCAAATATGTGACCAGGAAGAGGGTTCCCAAACCCCTTGAAGGTATCTAATCACTTACCAAACCCTACATTTTATCTCAAGAGTATTAAGGTTGTGTTTGGATAAGCTTAAAGCTAAAATAAACCTAATACTGGGCCGTGTTTCCATTTTCACCTTAGGCAACAAAGAATTTTTAAATTTAACCTAAAAACATGGTTGCATACTGACTGCATATTGATATGGTTAAACTTGAAAAATAAAAATTGATTGGGTAGAAAGTTAAACCTAGGTGGAATTGGGGTTAAATCCAAATTCCATGTAATTACAGTAACACATTTAAGCCCATATTTGTTTTAAACTAACGAATTATATATAGGCCTAAAATTGAAAAGAGCATCCTAATCAATTTGGTTGAAGGTTAACAAACAGGGCCTAAGTTTACTTAATTATACTAACACATTTTCTATTGTGATATTCAAGGGAAAAATATGTCTGCATGGTCTGGTTTGTATAGATTCTCCAAGCCTGAGATACTGAACGCCATACATTTCAGCAACCATAAGGTGTGCCTTGGCACGGGGAGTGCCGGCCGAGTCTACAAAGCTGTTCTTCCTAGCGGACAAGTTGTCGCGATAAAGCATATCTACAAGAGCAACACGTCTGATACATTTACCAGAGAAGTAGAAGGATTATCGAGAATTCGACATCCTAATCTTGTTTGTCTCTTCGGCTGCTGCAACGAAGACGGCGAGCAATATCTCGTTTACGAGTACTGTCCTAATGGCAATCTTGCTCAGCATCTCCTAAGTATGTGACTAACTAGACTGAATAACTACCCTATAATTTTAACAGTAATAATTTATGGTTATGAATTGAATCTAATTTGGTTCACAAATGCTTTAAATGGAATACTATCTATAACTTGGTTGATATGGGCTAACCAAAGTCAGGCTTGGGCTCAAACTAACTAGGGTTTGGCTTGGATTTAGCCCATTCGACATGAGCTCAAAGTTGGGTCCGAAATGGGTGGTTAACTTTCAACTGAACTGACCCTTCCAAGTTGCCTATTTAAGCCCTAGAAAGTCATTTTCCATGTTTATAAACTCGTTAATAAAAATGTATTGTTTGAATCTTACAGAGAGGGATACTGCTCTGACATGGGAGAAAAGAGTCAAGATCTTGAGAGATTGTGCTATTGCATTGAAGTTCCTCCATAATAACCCTTATGGTTGTATTGTTCACAGAGATATCAAGGTGAGGAAATACATAGAAATTTAGGGGCAATCTGTTGTTGCTTTTTTTTTTTTTTTTAATGTTTTTTGCAAAAAATCATTATATTTCTATATAGTTCTAAAGCATTAACATATATTTGCTTTGCAGCTTACAAACATCCTACTAACAGACAGCATGGAGCCAAAGCTTTCTGATTTTGGATTAGCAAAGATGCTAGGGATGGAAGAGAGCAAAGTGTTCACTGATGTTAGGGGAACCCTAGGTTACATGGATCCTGAATATATGAGTAATGCCAAGCTCACTTCTGCTAGTGATGTTTATAGTTTTGGTATTGTTATTCTACAACTTTTATCAGGAAGAAAAGTCATTGAGTTGGATATCGACGCGCGAGATCAACTAACTAGGAAGGTACGCTTGTGTTGACGTGTATTTATACTAATCAATATATTTGCGGCATTTGATAAAAATTAAGATTTGAATTGATTTTAAGTGCTGAAGACTAGATAGCATCGCACTTTTTTTGTCTTAGCACTCCATTTATTCTTACACTTCATTTATACCCTCGTCTGTGGCATACATGGAGAAGATAATCTCACTAAGTAGATGGTCCTCACCGGAAAAAAAATTTGTTTTGAACCTTTTTACCGAATCGAATGTTGATTGAGATTTTAAACTTTCTCATCTACTTTACCATTCATTATCAAATACTTTTGTTTGGGTAAAAGTTTCAAGACAATAATTTGTTTTTTGTCGCAAGAATCACCCTTATAAAATATTATCAATTTGATCTTCTCCACGTGGGCTTCATAGAGTGTAAAACTAGTGTAAGGATAAGTAGAGTATTAAGACAAAATAACAAGTGCCGTAATGGTTTTCGTTTTCTTTCTTTTTTTCGTCCATTATATATAGAGTTGGCAACACAATCACAAAATAACGATTTGTCGAGTTTATAAAATTAACATATCATTTTGTGAAATCTATATAATCGGTCCTAAGAAACGGATGAATAAATAGACTGAATTAGTAAAACAAAATGGGCTATAATATCCATAGCCTAAGCAATATATTTATGTTTCATTAGTTTCCTCTGTTTTTTTCCTAGGTTAAACACTTTGAATTTTTTGTAGGCAAAAGATGTGATAATGGGGAAGCGACCCTTAACAGATTTTGAAGACCCACGTTTGAATGGTGACCTAAACATCAAAGATTTCAAGTCCATTCTACATATTGCAGTCTTATGTGTTGCAAGATCAAGCGATGGCCGTCCTACAATTGACTTGGTTTTTCAAGAAATTGATGAGGCCTGGAAACACACAAAACTTTACATGGTAATTATGGGTCTTGTTAACGTGTGTCCTAAATGCATACGATATGGTTATTTTTGCAGGAATTTTTTTACATATTATAGGTCTTCAAATCAGCTGATTTTTTTGTAGATATTATAAAATCATCACTTATACGATGTCCACAAAAATAAGCTCAATCAGAGATCTTTAACCTTCCAAAAAAATCGTCTTAAATTTCAGATGTTCATTCATATTATTAAATTCTAGATTAAATGTTCGTGGTGTTAGAGGTATTTGATTGAGCTAATTTTTTTTAGATATAATCCAAATAGTAAAAATAACATATTTATAAGTAGAAATCAGTTTATTTGGACAACCCTAGAGAATTAAACAAATCAATAACCTTGTAACCTTAACATTAACAAAATTCAGTAATTATTTACATTTTCTTTTTGAGGGAAAATTATTTGCATCTCATAATGAACCTTATGCATGTTTAGTTTAATACATTAATATACTTCATATTAAATTGCCTTGTCCGACTATATAGAGTTGACAACACAGTTATAAAATGCTTGTCGGATTTACATAATCGAATATATGTCATTTTGTAAAATCTGTATTATCGGTTCTACCAAAAAGACTGATAAATGTGCTGAAATATCAGCTGCATTTAAATTGGCTTAATATATTGTATACATACAACTAAAAAATACACAATAAATTTGATATCATTACATTACAATGTCTTAGACAATCATACCAAAAAGCAATGTCTAAGACAGAAAAATAGTCGTGTATCAGTTAATTAGGGGAATGGCTTTTCACAAAATAATCATCGAGAATCCTTCCTCTAATTTTATATATATTAGAATTGTGTAAGCAAATTTTGAATTTAATGTTGATGAAAATTCTGTTGTTTTTTTTTCATGGTCGCAGAACACGAGGAATGAGAAGATCCATTCATCAGTGACCCAACAATCCAAGACGTCGGAAGTCATGTTCTCAGTCTAGTTAGCAGCTAACAGATGCCTCAACTGTATGTACAATTAGATAGAGTTTGGGACTCTGTTTTCTGTTTATATATGGTGTGGGAGCTTTATGATAACTTTTGTAAGATGAGTCATTCACGATTCACTTATTTAGAAAATAAAATAGGGGCTGCATATTTTTGTAATCCAAGGGATAATTTTTTTGTGAGAATGATCTCGTTATCTACATATCATCATAAGAAAATTACATTATTTTAAAACTTGTAACTCCATTACAAGATAAACTAGAATTTTAGGGTTTTTAAACTATCTAGTTATTTATTTGCTTAGCAAAAAAAGAAGAAGAAAAATGATGTGTTTTATCGTGCTACCGCACCCTGTAGTTTTAACTAGGAAGGTACGCTTGTGTTGACATGTATTTGATAAAACTAAAATTAATGTTTTAATTGATTTTAAGTGCTGAAGACTAGATGATATTGCACTTTTTTGTCTTAACACTCCACTTATTAATTCTTACACTTCATTTATTTCCAGTTTGTGACATACATGGAAAAGGTAATCTCACAATATAGATGGTCCTCAGAAAGAAAAGAAAAAATCATATTGTTTTGAACTTTTTACCATATCAAATGTTCATTGATATTTTGAACTTTCTGAATCATCTGCTTTACCAATAATTCTGGACCAACTTTTGTTGGGATTAAAATTTTAAAACAATGTATTTTTTTAAAGCAAGGACGATTTACGTTGTAAGAATCAGCCCTTTTGATTTTCTCCCTGTGGGATTCATGTAAACTGAGTGTAAGGATAAACAGAGAATTAAGACAAAATAGCGAGTGCAAGTGCCACAATGATTTTATTAACCTTTTTTTTTCTGTCAATTATATGTAGAGCTGGTAGCGTAATCACTGTAGTGATGACTAGAGTTTATAGAACTAACAGATCATTTTGTAAAATCTATATTATCAGTTCTACCAACCCATTGAATAAATGGGTGAATCAGTAAAAAAAAATGGGCTACAATATTCATTAGCATCTCCAATACAAATGTGCTATGCTTCTTATGTGGCATGACTCTCAAGACATCTTAAGATTTGCTTCCTACATGGCAAAAAAAATTCAACATTATGTTGTATGTATGCGTCTTCAAAGGAGGAAGAGTGAATTTTTGTGAAAATGATTTCCTCAGCATTCCGATCATTTTAGCCCATGGGTGTTCTCCAAGGGAGGGGCTAGTAGCCTAGTATGTATTATAAGAGGCTTCAAATTAAGCTACCTCTTTTGTCCTACATGGTTTATATCACGCCTTTGCATTCCCAAATATCAATTATGTCCCTTAAGTATATAAACTCACCTCGATTTTACACTATACTTACACTTGTTCTAGGATCCACTCAAGTATGATCCAAAGGCCGATTTTTTTGTAAGCATGATTTTTATAATCATGTGGTTCCAATGTTATTGCTAAAAAAAACCCCATTTTTAGTTAAGTAAAAAACAAGAAAGAGGAAGATCAAGTCATCAAAGGAAGGATAAAACACAACCATATCATTCCTAACATCACCACCAGCCTACATAGTCATCCCAATTTTATCTATCTAACCCAACTTTGTTCCCTGGGAGCTAGGCCACAAAAGCAGAGAGGTCTTGTATTTCGATCCTGAAAAGCTGCCATGAGAATTCCCATTTCTATTGTTCTCTACTTACCCTCCCTTTTCAGCAGCATCTTCTTCAATAATGTCCTTCAAACGACTCAAATAACTTTCAGTTTCTAAATCCTCAGGTTTAATCAATCTGTTTGTGAAGCTTTGCAAGATGATTTGCCGCCTTATTAGTTTCTCTATCAACGAAGACGGTCGTAAAAAATACCAAATGATCTCTCAACCCTCGAATTTCATTAACAACATCCTTCAAAAGTTCCCAATGTTCCAGATACGGCTCAACACACCCACGAATAAGTAGAACAAGAAATGGTGATTCGGTAGTCAACAGAATTTCATGGCCCTCTCCATGTTTTATGGCAAGTTCTATACCTTTCTTCAGTCCCTGTAAGTCGTGAAAAATCACTGGAACTTGAGCAGCAGAAGAATACCCAGCAGCAGCAGCAAATAGTTTACCATCATGATTACGTACTATAGCTCCATATCCTCCAGCTTTGCAACCATCTGTATCCACCCGATAAACGCTCTTAGAGGGCCTATGCCACGGGCATTTTCTCCGATTACGCGGAAGAACTGGATACTTAGGACCAGGAACTAGTGGCCGTCGCGGCCGATTCTCCTCCTCAGCTCTCTGTTGACCCTCCTCATGTTGTTGGTCCTCATCCTGTTGAGGCTGCACAATATGGTACCATATACTATATTCAATATTACAGTAACATATTGAAAATTCAAATATCAATATTATTACCATATTGAGCTCAATATGTAAGATATGTATACTACATCCAAATATTACATTATATGGTTAGGAGGATCCAAAAAGAAAAGAATTATTTTTTTATGCAGATTTATTTTTGCGTAACATAAAACTATAATTTTAACTAGTTAATTTTTATCTAGATTGCATCCATATTTGAATTTGTAAGTTTCAAGACCATTACTTTCCAAACATATAAATTTCGTCAAAATCTGTTACTAAAAACAGTAGGCAAAAATATTTTTGCATGTTTTGTGCATATGCAAAACTTTTTTTGCAGAAAACATGCAAAAATAAACAAAGAACTACAACAACTATTACATTTTATCTAAGATGCGTCCAAATTCAAATTCGCGAGTCTCAAAACCATGTAACATTAAAAGAAGAAGTGAAGATCTCGAATAATACTTTCCATGTATATAAATTTCATCAAAATCTGGTACTCAAAATAGTGGGTAAAAATATTTTTGCACGTTTTCTGCATATGCAAATATAACAATTTGAAGTTTAAAAATAAAAGTGATAACTAATATTCAAGTTAGAAAAAGACAAAAAAATAATTGAAAAAATAATAAAAGTAAAATAGGAATACTAAAAACAAAGGAATGAACGTTCTTTTTCTTTTTCTTTTCCAAACAACCACTAAGGGCAGCCATTTTACAAGAGGTTTTCATTTCATAGTTTAAAACACTAGATGGTACTTAATTACATGAGGTATTGGATTTTTTACATGTGTTTGGTAGATGGGACCCTTGCCCGGCATAATCATCATCATCATCATCATCATCATCATCATCATCATTATCATCATCATCATCGGAAGAAGATATATGATAATATGTTATTAGAGGCTCATCCCCACCACCATCACTTACATAGTCATTAGAATTGTAACGGTACTTGTCACCAGTGGCGGATCTAGGAATTTTATTTGGGGTAGTCAAATTAATGTCTACCGAGTCAAAGTTGACTGGGTCAATTTTAGCAAGTCATTGACAGAGAGAGAGAGAGATTGAACCCATCTTGTCTTTTAATGTGAATTAATTTGTCTTCTACGGGATTCTAAAAGATTAACGATAAACACACTTTTTAATATCTATCGGCGCATAAGTTTGATGCTGAAAATGTAATTTTATTGAATGTTTTAAAAATGATGAGGGAGATTGCACCAGTTTTTTCATTCGAAAATTAATGGTCAAACAAAAATACATAAAATTTATCTAATTTTTAAGTGCTAATTTGAGAGAGTTAAATATTCTAGAATTAACTTGTTTTCTAATAATGATAATCTACATGATGAGGTGAACATCTTAATTTAATATTAGCCTTTGGATCATCTTTATGTGGACCCTACAAAAAAAATAGCACAATAAGGTATTGTGCAATATCCTTCCACTTGAAAATTTGGATGAGAAACTATATATGGACCATGAAGAAATAGGGTGGTCAACTATGAAATATATTGAACTAACTTTATTAAATGGGGTGGTCAGCCGACCACCCTCTCACTAAGCTAGATCCGTCACTGCTTGTCACTACCATTAGAATCGGAAGTATAAATCTCATTAGGAATGTAAATAAACCCTCCATCCCCTATAGGAGGGTTGGTGGAGCCCCGGTTAGGATCAACATTGGCTTTTCCATTTGGGAAAAAAAAAAAACAAGAAGAAGAAGATACAACAAGCCCGGCTCTGTATATCATCCATATAGAGAGCCGGGCTCTGTATATCAAAAAGGCCCCAAAAAATCAATTCTATCCATATATATATGTATCAATGTATGGGTATATCAAAACAAAATTCTTTACTTATTTAGCTTATTTAAAAGCTATTTTTTAAAAAAACTGAAGAAAACCCACGTGAAGTCTCCTTGATTACACTTTTTCCTTACTAGATTCTTTTGTCACCCACCTTCCTCCCTCACCTCCTTTTCATTATCACATACCAATATGCCATATGCAGAACAAAACAGAACAAGAAAAAAATCAAAAAATGCTTAATTCTTTCTTTTAGTCTTTCTCTCCCTAAAAATCTCTAAATTCATCTTAGATCTCTCACACTCTCCCAAATTTTTTTACTTATTCTCTCAATCTTTTTCCCTAGTCATTTAGTTAAGTATATATAAACTATGAGATAATCATAGTTTGAGAGCTTCTTGTACCAAACTTGAAGAATATCTAAAGCATGACATAATTTCTGATATTGATGTGAAAGACTTATGTACAGAACTAAAAGTCTTTAAAAGAATTTTTACCAGAAGGAACGAAAAAGGCGATGGTTGTGTTAAACTTTATAAAAATTATGGATGGTTGTTACCCAAATGCATGTATTGCTTACAAAATATTATTATCCTAGTTACAAAAGTTTTTCAAAGTTAAAATTGATCAAGTACCTTACCTTCGTTCGACCATGTCGCAAGAAAGATTGAATGGATTGGCTATCTTATCCATTGAGAAAGCTATAGTAGCAAACCTTGATTATTCCAGAATAATTGATGATTTTGCAGCAAAGAATGCTAGAAGAACAATATTTAAATGACCATGTCTTCATTGTAATAAGAATTTTTAAGGTATGACTATAGGCATTGTGGCATTGACCCTTGTTTGGATCTCATATAATTAAGAACTACTTAATTTGTGCTTGACAAATTTTTTTTGGATAGTTAATACATTTTTTTTTTACATTTATCATTTTTTACTATTATTATATAGGGGGGCCTTTTTTTATGAGTTCGCCTCGGGCCTCCAAATCTGGCCCTCAGATACAATCAGAGGAGAAGATCATAAAACTAATAAACAAGTTTGGCAATACTTAAATCATAGCACAATTAATCAAATTCATGTCAGGAAAATTCATAATCGAGATAAAAAAAAAAAATCACAAAAAAACGGTATAGCCTGCAACAAAACATTAGGTAATTAGCAAATCGAATACCACATCGTTACGTCCTATCTGCAACTCCTCCACAGCTAAGTGTCCTCTACAGAAAAAGATTAAACAAATCAAAGAATAAATAAATAAATAAAACCATAATAGAATTTAGAGATAAAAATTTAAATCTCAAACCCTAAAATTTTTCCTTCAAGAGAAGCTTAGCACAGAGACAGAGATGTATCAAAACAAATACCACAACGTTAAAAAAAGTTGACCAATCTGCAACTCCTCCACAGAAACCGTAAAAAATTCCCTTAAAGAAAACCTTATACCACAGACAGAAAGATTAATATGGAACTGTAAATTAATTAATTACAACATACAATAAAAAACCTAAACCTAATTCTAGAAATTGTTCAAGAAACAACATACAATAAAAAAAATTCAGAGATGCCCAAGAAAACAAAATATATATAAGCCAGAGAAATATAGGACGAATATCAGACGGATCAAAAAACAAGAGAATCAATAGGCTATAGCAACCACTGCATGCTTGACCTTGAATGAGAATCAGAAAGAAGCAGCAGGCTTCTTTGGATTCGCTAAAAGAGATATCCAACAAAAAACAAAGGAAGGGAGAGGATATATGTAGGGTTATTAAACAATGCGTGTATTTATAATTCACCAGAATTCCTCGACTCGACCCATCTTTTGATGGAAACTAACAAGGTTGATGATCTAGGTGATGTTTCTGATTCTGATAGTCCAAGAAAAAGAGCCATTAAATTGGCCCATTTGTAATTAGTTCCCATTTAAGACATAACTTGAGTCTTTGGTTTTTTTTGTTTTCATCATTTTCTAAAGGGTAGTTCTGGATCCACCCCCGTTTAGTGTCTGTTGACCCCAATTTTAAATTTTAAAAATTATTAAAACTGCCCTTATTTTATGGGCCTAATATGTAGCAGTTCACCCCAAAAAGGAAAAAAAGCCATAGGAATTTAAGTTTGTGTTAGATAAGGACTCCATTTAGATTCCATATTCAAAATACAATCACCATATTAGAAGGCTTGTCTGCTAGCATAATTCTAGTAATACAAGAGGGAGCAAATCCCTGCCATAAAAAACAAGAACCAGAAAAAAAATAAAAATAAAAATAAAAGCATATGCTGCCAATTGATGGGATAAATATATTTACTTTTAGTTTTAAATATATATATATATATATATAACTATTCCTTTAGTAAATGTTTTTTCTTTTGTAAATATATATATATATATATATTTAAAATTAAAATTTAATTATATAAATCGATACAAAAAGTTTCTTTTAGTAAAGGTGATGTCTACTACAAAATAGATCCGTAAACCATATCAGAAGTTCATAAAGTCTATTTATATACTTTTTAAAGTGTGGGATGGAATAAGAAATTCCTTGTATATAATTTTCTATGGGTTTCAAATATCAGAAAACATAATTAATAATTTGGTTGGCTTATGAAAAAAATTAAAATCAAAAGAATCAGGTTGGATGGTGAAGGTGGTGAGTCAACTCAGTTTTCTTTTTTGCCTTCTTGCCTTTTTTTTTTCAATTCTCGCTTTGGTTTTTTGAACCTGTTCTCTGTATTTTCTCTCACTTAATGTATCTCTTTAAAAAAAAAGCCTAAAAAATAATAAGAAAAAAAATGAAACTATTTCATAAAATAATCAGGAAAAAAAATGAAACTACTCCATAAAATTATAAATCAACCCCTATTTAGATGTTGTTCACCCTATTAAAAAAATAAAAATAATAAAACTAAATCTACCCCGTAAAAGGATAAATCACCCCCAATTTAAATGCAGTTCACCCCATCACTGGGGGGAACTGCCACTAAACTGGGGTTGATCCAACATCAGCCTTTTCTAAATAGCATTTCTATTCTCATAAGGAAGCATTAAGAGCATATTGTTTGGCCATTTGTATAATGTTTGAGAACAAGAATAATAATGATTCAGGTAATTAAGCACATGATAACAATAAGTAACAAGTCTTCAGATTATTATTCCCTGGCCTCCTTTGAATGTTTAAAATTGTTGGCCGGTGATTATTTTTTTTGTAAGACTTTTAAAAATATCAGATATGCTCTGTAATATTATTTATTTATTTACATTTGTCAATGGGATCATATAGAGTTGATTCAAGGGCTTTTTTTTTTTTTTTTTTTTTTTTGTAGTGATGATCTTAGGTGGTGGTATGGGAGTGGGTTTGCCAAATTACACATACAACGTGGATTGTAAGAGAATTTGTGAAAGGGTTAACCAAATCACAAGCTGCATAATTTTCTCCCTCACCCGTTCGCACTCAGGGGGACGTAGTTTTTTTAATGGATGTTCTACTGCTAAAGTAGGAAATTTAATTGGGTCATGTAATCAGAAAATAATTAAGCAGCAGAAAACTAAGAGAAATTAAGTTATAATGATCAAAAAGCAGAATAGCTATATCTTGTATTTGGCACCATTAACCTCTCACAATTATTTATCTTGAGACTGAAGCATAAAATTATTTTTCTTTAAGATGGGCTTAGTAGAATAATACACATATTACCAATTGTACTATTTGACACATGCACGTATCATTACATTATAATTTCTAAGACAACTTATCAGTAGAAAAAAAAAATGTCTAAGATCAACCAAGAATACT
Source organism: Macleaya cordata (assembly GCA_002174775.1). Lineage (NCBI taxonomy): Eukaryota > Viridiplantae > Streptophyta > Magnoliopsida > Ranunculales > Papaveraceae > Macleaya > Macleaya cordata. The sequence goes on along the minus strand of MVGT01003030.1, from coordinate 194,701 downwards.
AATTGTGTATTGGCCAGAGGAATTGATTATGAAAATTTTAAGTTATTAATGTTGATGAAGATCGATTCTGTTTTTTTCATGGTCGCAGAACATGAAGAATGAGAAGAGCCATTCGTTAGTGACCCGCCAATGGGGATTCTACCTAGTAAGGTTCGAACTCAAGACTATATACATTAATTTAGTGGTTGTTGTTGCACACTGTGCAACATGACCATTTTCAAATTCAACAGTTCTACTTCTCCACACTAATTTTTTTAATCATGTCATCTATGATTTTGACTAAATATTTTTCTCTTCATAAAAAAAAAAAAAAGAGTTATTTTAGAACTAAGAAGAAAAAAAATCAGCAAAACACACAAAAGCAAAAAGTTAAGTTAAAAATTCAGAATACATGTGTCTGAGCCCGGGTTCGAACCGGGGACCTCTAGTGTGTGAGACTAGCGTGATAACCGACTACACCACCCAGACGCTTATGTCCATGATCAGCACATGTGTTTAATATACTATGTATTAATTAACCTTGAGAAATTGAAATAAGATCGTCCTTTTCATTTCCTGACTATTCAAAAATCGAAAACGAATGAATGAATGAATGAATGCACTTCTCTACCCAACACCACCACCTTCTTCACCAACTCAAATCCTGCGCCAAATCCTTCACCCCATTTTACGGCAAACAACTTCATGCCCTAATCATCAAAACCGGTTTCCAACAATGCCCACCTTTACCCAACACCCTCATCCACATGTACGGCAAATGCAATCTCCTCCAAGATGCTCTCAATCTGTTCGATCATTTGCCTCAACGAGACCTCATTTCTTGGGCTTCAATTCTTTCTGCCCACAACCAATCCAATCTCCCCGACAAAACCCTCTCTCTCTTCTCCAACTTTCTCTCTCTAGATCACTTACTTCCTGATAATTACATCTTTGCCACTCTCATTAAAGCCTGTTCTAGCTTAACCTCTCTTAAACAAGGCAAACAAGTTCATGCTCGTTTTATATCATCTCCTTTTTATGATGACGATGTTATTAAGTCTTCTCTTGTTGATTTTTACTCTAAATGTGGGTTACCCGATGATGCCCGTCGCGTGTTTGACTCGATTCATGAGAAGAATTCGGTTTCTTGGACCGCTATGATTTCTGGTTATGCGCGAAGTAATCGGAATTTTGAAGCTGCTGAGCTTTTAAGAGCAATGCCTGTTCAAGATCTTTTTTCTTGGACTGCTTTGATTTCTGGGATTGTTCAAACTGGTGATGGGATTGATGGGTTGAAGCTCTTTTTGGAGATGAGGAGAGAAGGAATTGGGATTGAAGATCCTTTTGTCCTTTCTAGCATTGTTGGTGCTTCAGCTAATTTAGCTGTACTTGATTTGGGTAAGCAAATTCATTGCCTTGTTATTGTTCTTGGCTATGAATATAGTGTTTTTGTTGGTAATGCATTAATTGATATGTATGCGAAATGTAGTGATATTCTAGCTGCAAAAGAAATTTTTGATCAAATGCCGAAAAAGGATGTAGTTTCGTGGACTAGTATTATAGTTGGTGAGGCTCAACATGGTAAAGCAGAGGAAGCATTGGCTTTATTTGATGAGATGGTTGCAAAAGGTTTAAAACCAAATGAAGTAACTTTTGTTGGATTGATTTATGCTTGTAGCCATGGTGGTTTACTCGAAAAAGGTCGAAAACTTTTTAATTCGATGATTGAAGATTACAGAATTAAGCCATCTCTGCAACATTATACTTGTTTGTTAGATCTTCTCGGTCGATCAGGGCGTCTTGTTGAAGCTGATAATGTAATTAAAATGATGCCATTTGAACCTGATGAACCTACTTGGGCTGCTTTATTAAGTGCTTGCAAACTCCATAGGAATACAGAAATGGGAATTAAGATTGCAAATCATCTACTAAGTTTAAAAATCGAAGATCCATCGATTTACATACTGTTATCTAATACTTATGCGAGTGCTGGGATGTGGGAAGAAGTATCAAAGGTGAGGAAGGTAATGGCCGTTAAGGAAGTTAGGAAAGAACCTGGTTACAGTTGGGTCAACTTGGGTAAGGAGAGTGAGGTGTTTTACGCCGGTGAAGCGTCTAATAATATGAAAGATGAGATTCTTGGGTTGCTAAAGGATTTGAATATGGAGATGAAGAAGAGAGGTTATGTTCCTGATACTAGCTTTGTTTTACATGACATGGAAAAGCAAGAGAAGGAAGAGCAATTGTTCTTGCACAGTGAAAGGTTGGCTGTGGCTTATGGGCTGCTTAAGGCCATTCCAGGATCGACGATAAGAGTTGTAAAAAATCTTCGTGTTTGTGGGGATTGTCATACGGTTCTCAAATTGATTAGCAGTATCACAGTGAGAGAGATTGTTGTTCGCGATGCGACTCGTTTTCACCATTTCAAGGATGGCAGATGCTCCTGTGGTGATTTTTGGTGATGTTGAGAGGATTTTTTCTCTAAACTTAATCATCGAAATAGTCCTTACACGGGCTATTTTTGGAGGGTTTCGAAGCTCATTATTTGGAATACAGTGTTGAAGATGATCATGATTATACTCATGGGTTTATTGGGATACAGATTTGGGTTCGCCAAAGAGCGTTGTTTTGTCCCTTCATCTTGTTCCTGCACGAAGGCAAAAGTACTTGAATTCAAAATTGTTTCAGCATGAGTTAGTTTGCGTGGAGTTGTTGGACTCTTCTTGCTACTTGTCTACAAAGGATGAAAAATTTCTAAACACGAGGACAAGAAAACCCATAGCAAAGGTGATTGCAGGTTGACTAGTGAAAAGTTTCTTACAAGTGAGAGGACATTTACTGCAGGTAGGGTTATTCCAAGTGGGTCAGTGCATTCAGACATGGAATTTGTCTCACCCAAAGGTTGGGGACACCCCATGATTACAGAAAAACAAACATTTGGCTTAAACACAAATTACAACATTTTTTACTAACAACTGCATAGATAGAACAGATGGTTCGTGCCCCTTGTAACCGTGGATTCAAAACTCATAACTGTGGTATTGATGTGGGTTTGACCCATGTAATTCTTTTGGAGGATTATGTACAATTTAGGAGTGTATTTCGTATTCTTATCATCCATGGTTGATCCTTTAGTGCTCAGAAGCTGGAGATTTCTCTTCCTTTCTTATCCTGCATTATTGGTATTCGTGTTTCCACCTCTCTTACTCCTTACTTGTAATTATAATTGGGCAATTCCCCCATCTTAAATAAATAAAAAAATATAAAGAAAAAAAATTATAGCGCTATTATAATCCGAAGAAAATGTGTTTTATGATGTTAATAAGAATGGAGTGGCACTTCTTTTCTTTTTTTTTTTATTGATTGATAAAGTTGAAAATTCATTGAAGAAAAGAAGGGTACATGAGATATGGACCCAAACAGCTCTAGAAACAAAGCTAAAAATACAGCTGCCAAATCCCCAAACTCACCCACCTGAACAACCACAAAAACAGAAAGAAAGACAAACCCAAAAACAAGATTGAATGAAGAGTTAATGTGTTCCAGTGTTCGCGATCCATACAGTACTTGGAGATTTGGTGTATGAAAATGTTTACTATGGCCCTGTTTGGTATGCAGGGAAAATTTGCAGAATGCAAATTACTACAACTGTGGTAGTGGTAGTTTAAATGGACAAACAGGGCCATAGGTATCCTAACTAGCAGAGGAATACCATACCAAACAGTTGATTTATCAATTTGACTGGGAATAACTGCACATGCGAATTTTCCCCGCATACCAAGTAGACCCTATATAAACATATCTGGAAAATGTTTAAAGCAACTTGCTTTCATAGCTCAGTTGGTTAGAGCACCCGTTTAGTAAGCGGGAGGTCTTGAGTTCGACTCTCAATGAAAGCAATCATTTTATAGGAAATGATTATTAGGAATTGTTTCACATAAATAGTTCTTTTCCCTTTTTTTTTTCTTTTTAAAAAATAGAACCATTTTTCTATGAACTAATGCTTGTTAACGTGTAACACAATTGTCTATAACTAGGGATTACTGATTAGTAATGACAACAATTGATACTAAGGCCCTGCTTGTTTTCGCTAATGCGAATATTCACGGTTCTTCATGTGTGTTGTAGGTGATTGATGAAGCCATCTAATAGTAAATATTTGGTGGGATTTGTAATAGGCTTACAAAACAAACAATCTAAAACTTTTTATTTATTTTTTTCTAATTTATAGAATTTTAATTAGCATCTACAAGAACTGTGAATTTTCGCATTTGCGAATATTCACCGCGTACCAAGCAGGCATAATAAAAAAAAAATTATACAAACAATCGCTTGCTCGGTTGGTTTGCATCTCTCCCTATGACATGGGAGATTGTGGGTTCAAACCTTGCATGACGTGGTATTGCCACAAGGTTTGGCCCATGTAATAAATTATGTTGGAGTTAGCGGCTTCTCTTCGTCCGTGGTGGCGAGTTTCTCTTCGTTTGAAGTGAGGACTTCTCTTTGTCTATGGTGGCGACTCCTTTGATGATTCTGTTGGTGTCTCTATGCTTCTTACACACCTAGTGCTAGTGATTAATGTCTTACCGGTCCCTTGTAAAAAAAAATTAAAAAAAAAAATTTATGACAGTAGTCAATAAAATTGTGTAGAAAATTCCATGGTTGATAGACCTAATGTGTTTTCGATTGAGCCGTTTCCAAGATCCTGCTTACTTTAATTGGTTTGAAGTGATGACAAAATAAATATCGAAGTTATACGTCGATTGATTAAGACACGATTGAGTCTCAATTCCTTGTTGTTAGTTTCTCGAGTGTGTCAAGGTTAATAATACATGGTGCGATGTTGTACCGATGAAAACAACAGAGATTTTTTTTAGGAAAAAACAGAATTATATGCTCCAAAAGTATACGGCGTCTATGAATAAAAACACAAATAAATAGGTTAAAAATAAATAAATAAATAAAAATAAATAAGTACATATTCAACTACTAAGAGCATCCCCAATGCTAACTAAATTTAACAATATTGTCTAAAAATCAACTCGTACTGCACTGCCTAAAAATATATATTTAGAATAGAAGGAGAGAGAGTTGTCTAAATATGGACAACATTTAAAAAAATTTAGAAAAAATAGATAGGCAGAGTCTCAAAGTGAACCTAGCATCAGGCGAGCGCGGAGAGTTAGCCTGGTTGTGGGGCACAATCTGAGAGTTAGCCTGGTTGTGGGGCACACTCTGAGAGTTAGCCTGGCCGTTGGGCAGTCTCTGAGAGTTAGCCTGGTCATTGGGAAAACTCTCAGATACCGCCTAATGGTCAGGCAGACCCGGCTCTGGGCCAAGGCCACCAAGGCAGCCGCCTTGGGCCCCCATCTTAGAAGGGCCCCAAAATATTGTACACCCCTATTTACGTATGCATGTAATATGGTATAGCAAAAAAAAAAATTCATTAGTTTAATTTATTTAAAATAATAAAACCCAGCCAAAACAGCTTTACAAATAAAATAAAAAATTTGGGGCCCCTTCCATCACGTTTTGCCCTTCTACCCATCAATGGTTATTTAAAATCAAAACACTTAGAAAATTACTCCAGTGAAAATAAAATATGGGGCCCTTACCTTTAGGTATTGTCTTGTCTTCTCACTTTACCTTCTACCTTACCTTATGTCTTCCGACAAACCCAAATACTAACAAGCTAACAGATATAGCATATTATGCATATAGAAAGGGATCAAAGGGAAAAACAAAATATTCAATTCTTCGTTCAGGTAAAAGTGTAAAACTAAAAAAAA
>MVGT01003030.1:167684-188913 GCA_002174775.1 Macleaya cordata | reverse complement strand
TTTCTTTTTCTAAAATTTTTGTCAATTTATCTCTGAACTCTCTAACTCTCCCAAGATCTTCAATTCTTCATTTAGGTGCAGCATACTTTCGGCACTCATCTATTGTACCACAATGTTCTTTATGCTTAATAGTTAAATTTTAATTTATCTTTTGTGGCTTTGTTATAATTGTTCTTGTGCATAATTTCATCAGATAATCAACATTGTAATCAGTTCTAATTGAAATTGAAATTAAAATTCTAAAATTTGGCTATTTTATTTTGTTTAGTGTTAAGAAAAAATAAATTATTAAATTTATATCTTTAATTAGTTGATTGTTAAGGGAAAGCTATGGCAGCAAAGCTTGATTATTCAAGTATAATTGATCATTTTGCAGTAAAGAATGCTAGAAGAACAATATTTAAGTGATCATATTTTGTCTAATTTTTTGAGTGGTCTTCATTGCAATATGAGAATTTTTAGAGTATGACTATAGACATTGTCACATTGACCTTTATTTGGATCTCATATAATTAAGAACTACATTGGGTTGACAAAAACTTTTTGGGATAGTTTTTTTTTTTTTTTACATTTATCATTTTTTACTGTTATTATATAGGGGGCCCCATTTCTATGAGTTCGCCTTGGGCCCCCAAATCTCAGAGACGGCCCTGTGGTCAGGCTAACTCTGAGAGTCCGCCCAATGGCCAGGCTAACTCTCAGAGTGGGCCTGGTTAAAAGAATCTTAAATTTTTTTTTATAAAAAATTTGAATATTTTTAAATTATTTTAAATTATATTTTTAAATAATTTTTTATATTTAAGCAACGCAAGAGTGTTGGTTTATTTGTGAATTTGTAAATTTTTTTTTCCATTTTTAGCTTTTACACAATCAAAATAGACAACACCGTGGATGGCCTAAGGAAAGATCGTTGCTCAACATCATCAGAAATATCAAATTTGACACAAAAGAGAAAGACGATAATATTTTGAAGGTACAAAAAAAAGTAAAATTTATTTAAAAAAAAAATTGACGTAAGGATCTAGATCTTTTGTCAAAACTCGGTGTCCTAGAATTCTGATGCTTGGGTTAATATATATTATATTATTTTAATAAAAAAATGATATATTATATGTTAAAAATAACCTTTCACTTTTTGTATATAACGGATATGCAATATATTATACTAATCTTTAATGAAATTTCAGTCACTAAAAATTATTTGTTTTTTTAATAGAAGAATATGTTTAATAATTAAAGCATAAAAGTCGGGGGCATTACTACAGGGATACCGGATTTTGACACCAAAGATTACATCTGTTTATTTTATTGATTGGAAACCAATCATAACAGTTGCTGAAAAAATATTAATTCCATTTCAGCCCCTCATAACACTTTTAAAAAACAGATGTAATATTCTGGTGTCAAATTTTGGTGTTATTCTAGCAAAACTCAAAGTCGGCACAAATTTTGGAGTGTCCGAGATCGAAAAGAGTTTTTTAAGGATGTTATAATATAGAATATTTAAGAGATAGTTTTGAACTTACGACACATTTTTAATTCGCTGCTTTGGCTCTCCTACTCCTGCTTTCGCTCCATGTTCTGAACAAGTAGTACTGTCTATGCTGATTTTTTTCTTCCAAATTTCTAACACCTGGTCTTAAATTATAACACTTGTAATCATTAGCACCGGTTTATAAAAAATGCTACTTGTACAAAAATTTTGACAAATAAATGAAATAGCCAAATCATATAGCAATATTACTCTTATGCATTCATCATTGAGATCCTTTCTACATTTTTCTTTTCTTCTTTTTTTTTTTTTATCTAAAACAAATAATTTACAGTTTCATTTGTTCATTGTTTTTTTTCGAGCTCTACTATTGCGACGAGCCCATTCATTTTCCATTTTTTTGTTTTTTGTTTTTTTTGCATGTAGCATTACTATTATACGCTACTTCAGTGTAATTTAAAAGTAAAGCGTGCTGTCACACGAAGAAAGAAACTGTATTGACTTTCAGGATAACGTACGTCCTTCCAAATCCGACTTATCCTCCAACCTGTCCAGATCTTATCAGATATATACGACCGTAATTTAATATTATATTATCGACCATTTCTGACCGTCCAATTACTTAATTCTGATCACTTCTCTTATTTATCATAGATTTTATTTGTCCCCTTGTTGGCCATACCTTATTAACTTAGAAGTAATATCTAGGGATTGTTTGTTTGACTTTCTCCTACATCCCATCTGTTGGATCATTTGGTGAGGTCTTACTCCTGTTTAACTCGCGAGTTGAGCTGAGTTAGGTCAAACTTGGCTCATTTCTGACCGAGTTAAACCGATCCATAGAGGATTTTGGATTTGGTACAGTCTAAATTAATGAATGCCAAACCCTTCACTGAAATGCTAAAAACCAATTTTTTTTTAAAGATGAGTCCAATGCTACTCTATAAAAGAACAGAAAAATAAAATAAAATAAAATTGTATGGTGTCTTCGGTTATCCTTAATTTTGACACCTTTGAACAAAGGTTCAATATGTGACTCGGTCAAATTTGAATCAGATCAGTGAACGATTTAAGATTCAACACAATACCTGTTTATTGAATCAAAATGCATATTATCCGATTCATCCAACTGTGAAACCTCAAAAGCTGACTATGTAAAAAGTATTGTATCCGAAGAACCCAACCCTAATTAAGCCGATTCAATGTGACAGCCGATTCACATCGAATCTCCTATTCATCCAATGACAGATTCAAAAAGGAATCGGCCGATTTGGCTAACCATACTCGATTTCAAACCGAGATGACTCGTTCGAGTCAACTCGGCATTCCCTTACTTATTTCAACCCGATCCACCAAACAAAACAGCTGATGCAAATCCCACGTGAATACTGGTGCTTACGTTTACTATGTACCGATCAGAAGGTGCCACGTGGTAGATAAATCGTAGGACATAGCTTATTCATATCCACGGGGCTCTTAGTTTAAAGACTTCAAGGTTCATCAACATAGACCAGTCGGATAAACATTCAATCTAAGCCGTTGATTTGTCTCGTTACTGGTGCATCCCCCCTGGACACATAAAAAACTCATATATAAATCACATGATACAAACGGTTAATGTCACCCACAGGACACGATAAAGTTCCTCGGGAAAACGTCATTTAATTTCAGCACTGTATCAGAAGAAGAAGAGAAGAAGAAGAGAGAGAGAGAGAGAGAGAGAGAGAGAGAGTGAGGTTTTTAGGTTCATTTTGGGGTTGGGGGACTCCATTTCTGAGAATTTTTGTGAGCTCTGTAATTTGTTGGTTTTGGGGGAAGGAGGAGGAGGAGGAACACTGAATTGAGATGGCGACCGCTGTAATAGAACACGCAGAGATTTCTGATAAGAAGGTGATCGGCGGTCATGGGTGCTGTAAGAAAGGACCGGGTTATGCGACTCCGATCGAAGCCATGTCTGGTCCTAAAGAATCTCTGATCTATGTCACCTGCGTTTACTCAGGTATTCCCAAAAATTTCAATCCTTCTTCTACCTTTTTTAGCTTGATTGAAGCTATTTTTTTTTTTTTAATTTTTTTTTTCTGTTTTTGAGACGTTGGAGTGTTCTAGCGGACCTCCATCGGGCGGTTCTCCATCTAGCGGACCACCCGTTGGCGCAAAGGACGTGTATTGATAAACCTGTTCATCAGTACACGTGGCTTGCACCCATTGGGAGGTCCGACATAAAGAGGACCTGATGACTCCGATTAGTCACTATTAGGAGGGTGGTTCTGTAACATTTTTCTGATCAGTTTTTTTTTTTCAATCACTTTCTTTGCTCTTATATTATTTAATCTGGTACTGGATAGTAACCTCTAGTTATTAGTGAATTGATAATTTTCTGAAATCTGGATCAAGTTTAGTCTGAAATTTTGATTATTTGCAAGAAGTATTGGTTTCAGTTTTTGCTGAAATTCAATGGCTCCTGGATGTGCCACCTTTTGAATTTTTTGAGGATTTCATTTTTTAATAGAGTAAGTGTGGTAGATGGATACTTGGAATCTTCTTTTCGATAAATTATAGTTAATAAAATTCAAATGGGTTTTTGTTTTCAAATTGAAAAATATAAGAACTAGTTTCTTTAAGAGCTGTAAAGATAGGAATACTTCTATATTTAATCATAGGTTGGTTAATTGGGTCCCTCAACTAGGTCGAAAAGCGGCATAAAGTTGTTTGGTTGGATTAATATTGACCCAGATTCTTATCTGTAATGAATTGAGTAATCTTGATCTTGATCTTGATCTTGATCCTGATCCGGTACACATCATTATCTGATGTGGACCTGAGCTGATTTCCATCTTTGTGACCCAGATTAATTAGTTGAAATCTATCTGAAGTTTTATATGTTTAAGACCTAATTCTGAATTTTTAACATGCTCTGCCAAGTCCTATGTTTGGAAGAATTGTTTTATTGATCCTAGTTTGAGTTTGAATCTGGTCTAACTATACCATTTTATGCCCTTCTCGAAATGATTATTTTGAAGTGCACATACATACACTGATCCTTAATACTAGCTACTATTGAATCTCAGGAAAAAAAAAATTTAATCTATTGATTAGTGGATTTCTGGTTCTTTAGTTTTTCCTGCCCAAGTTACTTTTTCCTTTAAAAAAACAATCTTTACCTGGCTAGATTATTTCTTATGATAGGATAAACTGTTCTCATTTCTCTCACTCAATCCTAATTGAAAGAACAGTTTTTGTTTAATTTTTTTTTTTTCAAAAGTGGAATGTGATCACTAGTGCTCATACTGAAGTTATAAACATACAAAATTTATGCTCATAGTATATTATCTATTCAGGAACTGGAAGAGAGAAGCCTGATTACCTGGCTACAGTAGATGTTGATCCAAGCTCACCTAGCTATTCAAAAGTTATCCATAGGATGCCTGTCCCTCACTTGGGTGACGAACTACATCATTCTGGATGGAATTCCTGCAGCTCTTGCCATGGAGATCCATCAGCAGATCGTCGTTTTCTTGTTTTGCCTTCATTGCTGTAAGATTCGTGATCTTTTACATTTCAGAACAGCTATACTTAAAATTGTGAATCATTTGGAATCTCATCTTTGATCTTTCTGGTAAAATTGAACAACTCAGTATAAAAATCTTGTGTTACTTTTTGTATGACTGCTAAATAGTGCATGACATAAAAAATGATTACCAAAATCCTTGTAAGTATTGTGCAACTTATATTCCTAACTGGTATCGTTTTTTTCATTACTAAAGCCCAATGATATAAATGACGCCTTCTCTGAGAACAAATCTCTTACTTTTAATGCAATGGCCCCCTCGAAAAGAATTTTAATTTCTATTATGGGCCTTGTGAAAGCTATGCTACATTCTGGCTCCGCATTGCCGTCAAATCCTGGCTCCTTTATTCTATTCTGCTCTTTTCCACTTTTCACTTATTGTTTGCCTGAGTATTTCATTTGTTTGTGCATTTGATGCTTCAACCGCTAACAGTTGTCTTTTGGATTATAATATAAATATTAGAAGAAGATCCACTTCGATAGCGTCTTCATTAAACTCAGGCTATATACGCAAAAATTGACGTAGTGTTTTCTGTTCTGTTAGGTCTGGTCGCATTGACTTTTGGATTATAATATAAATATTAGAAGAAGATCCACTTCGATAGCATGTTCATTGAACTCAGTTAGGTTATATATGCAAAAATTGACGTAGTGTTTTCTGTTCTGTTAGGTCTGGTCGCATTTATGTGGTTGACACACAAAAGGATCCAAGGGCCCCCTCTTTGCACAAAGTTGTTCAGCCGGAAGAAATTGTCCAAAAGACTGGACTAGCATATCCACATACTTCCCACTGCCTAGCATCTGGTGATATCATGGTGTCTTGCCTTGGAGATAAAGATGGAAATGCGGAGGGGAATGGCTTTCTTCTTCTTGATTCTGAATTCAATGTCAAGGGAAGGTTAGTCTCTATTGTTGTTCGAGTATCAGAAATGCAATGGCCAAATGGTTCTCATTCATGTTTTGTTTGCAGTAGTTGTGATTAAAAACCTATCTTCCCACTTGGTTTAAACTCTTTAGTTGTTTTCAACTTTCCAGTTGCTATGCATAAAAAATATATAATATAAAATTCCTTAGGTTGATTTTTGAACTGTTATGAAAGATCTTTATTTTAATTGGACTAGTACCTTTTATTCTACTCAGGTGGGAAAAACCAGGCCACAGTCCTCTCTTTGGGTACGACTTCTGGTACCAACCACGCCATAAGACCATGATCAGTTCATCATGGGGAGCTCCATCCGCTTTTACGAAGGGCTTCAACCCTCAGCATGTTTCAGATGGTCTATATGGAAGACACCTATATGTCTACAGCTGGCCTGGCGGTGAACTTAAACAAACACTTGATCTTGGCAATACAGGGATGATTCCCTTAGAGGTGCGTATTTGAGGAGTCCACTGTTTTTGACCCACTTGTAATGTGGGTGAACAAAACCCCACCATCCTAGTGGTGGAGATTCAAACGCTCAAGTGGATGGTGGGGTTGACTGTTATTGATCGTTTCAGTCCCCACTGGTATGATGATGGGGTTCTCTTCACCCACATTACAATTGGGTCAACAAAATCACAATTGTATTTGTGACATCAGAGGCAAACTTTTGTTTAAGCTGACAACACTGGAACTTTTGGCTTCTGTTAGTTTCACTCTATTTGGATATTGTATTGCATGTGGGAGTACCTTACATGAATCAATTGCACCCATGGCAGATTAGGTTCCTCCACGATCCTTCAAGAGATACAGGATATGTTGGGTGTGCACTAACAAGCAACATGGTGAGATTTTTCAAGAATCCGGATGATTCATGGAGCCATGAGGTGCTTATACAATCTCAATCTTGTTAGAAGTTTATATTTTAGTATTACTGTTCACGTGAATAATGTTCTGTTTTAGTAACTTTCTAAGTTCAACTACTAGTTAGTTTCCTACTTTGTTTAAGTTTCCTTGTTTCATTCTAATAAGGTTTCCTAGTTGTTTCTATTTTGGGTTTCCTAGTTATTTTGGGTTTTTTTATGTTTGTCTATAAATAGATTGTGTTAGGGAATTTTGATTATTGATTTGGAATAAGATTTTATAAGTTTTAGTTTTTAACTTGGTATTAGAGCACTTTGTTCTTGGGAGTTTCGTCGCCGGCGGCGGCATCATTGCCGTCCGCCGGACCATAGCTATTATTTCTTTCCTTCTTTTCTTTTACTCTTTTTTGGTGTTATAGTGCTGTCATGCTGTGAACAGTACTGTGAACAGTGTCGTGAATAGTGCCTGTGGCGAAAAGTATCTAAGCACTTTTTGTACATCTGTTGCTTCCGACTTGGTGGTTGGGTGTTTTTAACCTTTTTTTTTGAGTGCATCAGCAGTAAAGGTGTGTTTTGAGTGGTGTTTTTCATCATCGATCTATAGCTAGGGTTTGTTTGTGGCGTGAATTGTATGATGGATGCATGAAGATTGTTGGGTTACATGTGGTGGAAGTTTTGTATTGCTGATTTTTTAGAAAGTGCTGGATTTCGGGTTTTTGAAGATTATTTCCAAGTGTTTTCTCTCAGATTCGTGTCTCCCTTCTGTAAAAGTGAACTCCCTCATTGTGTGGTATTAGTTTGCTGATCTGAAAGTGTTTTGGTTGTGGTTTTCTGAACCCCTAATTATTTGGTTTTTGAGTTTTAACCAAGAAAAGGAGATGTAACCCCCTACAGATTATTTTGTTATCAGTCTAGTCTCATGTAGTACCATCAATCCTGTGCCCCGTTTGTGTGTCTTCTCAAGTTGAGGAGCAAGTGTTTATGCCAAAGTAAGTGATAATATTGGCCGTTGGTTGTATGTTTTGCCCTAGTAAGTGATACTAGTTGGCTTTGCCCGAGGCAAGTGTTCCCGTGGCTGTTTGTGTTTGTGTGTTTGGGTACAAGATTCCATGGTTGTTGCTTGAAGCTTGAAGGTGATAAGTTTTATTGTAAGAGGGAGTATTGTAGAATGTGCTGGAAGTGTGTGATGTGTTAGTGTTGATCAATTGAAGATCTAAAGGTTTCTCAAGGCAGTTCAAGGTTTTTTGCTCCAGTTTAAGGATATTTGAAGATCTTTTTGAAGATGTTTGACGAAGTATTTGCCGTGCACGGTTTCTACTTATTGTGGCAAGCTGGGCATGTTTAATCTCTTTGTTCCAGCTTGAGGGGGAGTGTTAGAAGTTAATATTTTAGTGTTACTGTTCACGTGAATAATGTTCTGTTTTAGTAACTTTCTAAGTTCAACCACTAGTTAGTTTCCTACTTTGTTTAAGTTTCCTTGTTTCATTCTAATAAGGTTTCCTAGTTGTTTCTATTCTGGGTTTCCTAGTTATTTTGGGTTTTTTGATGTTTGTCTATAAATAGATTGTATTAGAATTTTGATTATTGATTTGGAATAAGATTTTATAAATTTTAGTTTTTAACTAATCTGATGTTGCCTTTCGGTTTTGCCTTCATGTATTAATAGATATTTCCTGAATCAACAACACCCCTGACTCCAATCTTGATTTCGCAGGTTGCTATATCGGTCCAAACATTGAAGGTCAAAAACTGGATTCTACCCGAAATGCCAGGACTTATCACTGATTTTCTTATCTCTCTTGATGATCGTTACCTCTACTTTGTAAATTGGCTTCATGGGGATGTTAGACAATATAGCATCGAGGACCCCAAGAATCCTGTATTGAAAGGCCAAGTTTGGGTTGGAGGACTGATTAAAAAAGGAAGCCCTGTGGTGGCAGAGGATGAAGAAGGGAAGGAGTGGCAGTCTGATGTTCCTGAGGTCCAGGTATGTCTGCAATACTCTAAACTATTTTTATATATATGTAGAGTCTGATTTTGTTTTGCTGCAACAAAATCAAAGTTCTGAAGCTGAGGATTCAATCACCTTTTGCAACATGGCACATCCATTGAATGCGCCATGTGGCAGAATGTGAATGATTCCCTATCTCAACAGCTTTAACTTTTGTTGCAGCAAAATTGTACTCATATATGTGGCCCATGTTGGTAATCTAATCCATTAGCTATCCTATTCAGTTGTGTTCCATGTGGATTTCAAGATCTATGGTGTTTAAACATCTTATTGCTTCCAATCGAAAATAAAAAGATCTTGTTGCTGACACAAGAACTCACTATGTGTGTACGAAGCAGTAGCAGTAAATAGCACGACTTGATATGTATATAAACTCTCAATAACTCCTCCCACTTTCTACATTTTGCTCCCATTTTTGCAAAACCAATCTGAGAAAATTATGTGTGTAGATCATAAGTATCATTGTCTCATCAAACTTCCTAAATATAACGTATTGTCACTAGTTCATATTGCTAGAGATGTGCTAGAACTCATGGGCTACCTTAACATAGACTCATAGTCTACAAATGTTATCTCGCTTTTCAGGGTAAACCGCTGAGGGGAGGTCCACAGATGATCCAGTTAAGCTTAGATGGAAAACGGCTCTATGTTACCAACTCGCTCTTCAGCAGTTGGGATCGCCAGTTTTATCCTGAGCTCATGGAGAAAGGGTCCCACATGTTACAAATTGATGTCGACACTGAGAAAGGAGGTTTGACAATAAATCCAAACTTCTTTGTTGATTTTGAATCTGAACCCGAAGGTCCTTCCTTGGCCCATGAAATGCGATATCCTGGTGGTGACTGCACTTCGGATATATGGATTTAAAGGCTGGGGTAGCTGCTATCCTGAACTTTAGCCGAGTTTCGTCTGTCAATATGCATCTAGGTACAAGATTACTGTCTTAAAATAATTTATTACTGCAGCATCAATCTTGCATTCTGTGTTCTATTGGCAGATGAAACAATTGTATCTGGAAACCTTACACTGAATAAAATTGACCTTGATATTTGCTTTATATATTAGCTTGAACCGTTGAACAGAGCCCTTCAGAGTTTCAGCACCTATGTTATTTATTTAGGTCCAACTCGGTCGAATAAACAAAAGCACAATTACATGAAACATGGATTTATGCGACAAAAGGAGGGATATTTGATCTCGGGTCTTAAAAGTCTCTATTAAACCCCTGCATTTTTAGGGCTCACGCGGATAATCGTAGGGCTAATTTTTGCTGAGGTTCACCTCACCATGGAGGTCATCATCACAAAAAATCAGCCTATTCCAAAAAAAAAAAAGTACCCATCAAAAGTTGATTTGAATCAATGGTAAAAATAATGTCCATTTTACCATTGTTTTTCAATCATTTCTCGATGGAATTTTGATAAGACTAGAGATTTTATAATGAACTGAGTTTTTGTGCGGATGATCTCCATGATGAGGTGAACATCCCCACCAAATATTGACAATTGGATCTTCCCATGTGGACTTTAAAAATGTAGAGGCTTAACAGGGACTTTTTAAGATTCGGGGTCAAGTGTAATCATAATCAAAATTTCTAAGTTCAATGCATAAGACTAATAACGAAGTATCATAATCAAAATTTCTACGTTCAATGATTAGACTAATAACACTTGGTTTGGTCTAAAATAAAACCATCACCAAGGCATCAAAGTTCTCTTTATGGGCCTTGTCTATGAATCATGGGGTACAAGTAACAAGAATGATCTTTTTTTTTTTTTTTTTTGCTCAACGAAAAAGAAACTTTATTGAAAGAGAGCAAAAGACAGCGCCTAGTCCAATTGAGGAACATACACATAAAGAAACAGAAACATCAACAAAGAACGGAAAGAAAGAACCTCCTGGACAAGGAAGGAATTACAACTCAAACGAATCTAAATTAAGTTCTATCTGGCATTTCAATCACCAAATTCTCCGGACCGCAATCCGAGTGCGAAGAGACACCTAGATCGAGAAGTGAATCCTGCTTTGCCAAAGAGTCAGCGGCTATATTTGACCATTCTCTGTAAACCGATGAGAAAATAATCTCTGAAAAATGGCTTCTAACTAATAGCATTCCACTGAACTCTTGCAAACCAGGGGACCTTGTTAGCTTTGAACGACAAAATCGCAACCTTGGAATCTGAAACCACCCAGACCTTTGGATGATGTTTGATAACAACCCATTCTAAACCAACGATAATGGGTAATATAATTTGAACAAGAGCAGAGAGCCTGCAATATTATCCCAACCACTTCTGAAGAATGATTTCTGAAAATAACAACTGCTCCCTCGGCACCTGGATTGCCCCTAGAGTCACCATTTACCGCTATTCTTGAGGTATCTCAAAGGAGGAACCCAATATGGCAGTCTATAATCGTTCTTGTCTTTAGAGATCTTGCACCAATACCCAACTCATTGAGGAGTAAAAGATCATGAACTGTATTAAACATGCTGCCATTTATTCTAACAACACTATTCCAGACTCTCTCAAGGATTTTGATTTTTATAGCAGAGATAGAGGGAGAAATACCATCAAAATACGCTTTGTTGTGAGCAAGCTAGATTTCAGCCATAGAACTAACAGAAGCTACATTCCAAGCTTGCCTAACTGCATTACTCTGAGACGAGTATACTTAATAACATATGAGAGACCATGACCTCTCTTAAGCTTGAACAGATCAACAATCCATCTCCAAACTCCATCTATAAAACTTCAGCTCCATAGGATATGATCTAAAGAGTCAGCCGAACAACCACAACGATAACATTTAGAGGTAAGGTTGATCCCCACTCTTTGAAGACGATCCTCAGTAGCCACAACACTACGAAGCAACTTCCAAGCTTGAGAAGCAAGATGAAGGTGAATACCTGGATTCCAAATCCACTTTGACTAAGAGACTTTAGGGAGAGGATCTCAGATGATGTTGTTAGATTATTATGTTCATGTAACAATAATACGGCGGAAATAAAACATGAACTAAGGATCTTGATAATCATGCTAACCACTTAATTTAATCAAGGAGACACACCTTAATCGCGAATCCAAAATCAAGACGATGAAGCATCGTGAATAGTGGGGTGATCGTTTTACGTCTCTACCCATAAACCACCATTGAACTTGAGAGGTGAGTGAAAAACTGATGAAGGATTTTAGGCACTAGAATTGGGTGAGAGTAAGAACCCTAATCACCCACAATACTTATATACTACCTATTCCATCATAGGTAGTGATTGGGTGTTTCCCTAAACAACTTAATAAGATAGTCCCAACAACTTATGAGCGTAAGGGATTGGGTTTACACAAAGCCCATGGTTTGCAAACTCAATGGATCATCATACTGGGTTATGTGGGCCACAAATTCTTACATTCTCCCACTTGGCCCATATGACCCATAGTAAAACAAAACAAGTTTTATTTCAAGAAATCATTTCGAAATTATTTTGCAAAACAACTCAATAATGGGCTTAGGACTAAAATGACATACACAAGCGCGATTTGAAAACATCCCAATCCTTAACTATCTTATTAACTATCATAATTAAACAAGCTACTAGCATGAGTCATGGCGGCCATACATCTTTAATCAAACGTATTTCCTTCCATGCACTACAAAACTAGAACTCACCTAACATGATCAATAATTAGGGAATCTACATTCATAAAAGGCCAACAACATTAATGCCTTTTAAATCGGTTCAACTAGTAAGTCTTGTCAAGACTATTCCTGTTGTCATACATCCCATCTCAAACATGTGTACACATAGGGAAAAAATAGGAAATCAGAAACATACAACAATGAGATCTCAAAGATGTCTTATAGAACAGTATCATAATATC
The DNA here is from genome assembly GCA_002174775.1 of Macleaya cordata. Classification (NCBI taxonomy): domain Eukaryota; kingdom Viridiplantae; phylum Streptophyta; class Magnoliopsida; order Ranunculales; family Papaveraceae; genus Macleaya; species Macleaya cordata. Next base: position 176,179 of record MVGT01003030.1, on the reverse strand, counting down.
CATGTAACCATATGGCCAATATCATGGGATACATCTAACAATATCATCATGTTCCTTTAATGTTTTAATGATGATCCCATGGTTAATGGATTCGCAATTATAAGCTACAACTTATATATTCCAAAGACATCTGTGTTTTTGAATTTCTTTCTTAAGAAAAGTATTTAACCCATTAGAATACTTTACTCCTTGAAAAGATGACTATTGCGACACATTAAACTCTCAGGGACTTGACAACAGCGTCGACAAACTCAAATCCTGAGATAAGTTTCGCAACCATAACTATAAGTTGTGGCCTCAAGTTTACCACGCAAAGTCAATCATCATTCATTTCAGATGATAAAATAATGGATTCACGTATAACTTTCATCATAATCCCTTCTCATTCATAAGAGTACATAGCGAAAGGTACTTCCTACTATCAGGGTAAACATTAGGCTTCCCAAAGCCTCATTATATGGAATTTTCTTCAATGTGCTTTCACTCGCTATCATTATTTCATAATAGGTGTGTTACTAGCTGAATTTACTGAATTCTTCTAAATCTATTAAGATATTTCTCATCTGAGAATAACCCTAACGATTATTGTGTTTAGTTTCAAAATATTTCTATTCCAAACAAGTGGGTTGTCTCAATAATATCTTCAGTAATGAGAAATTCTTTGGTTATGTGCAACGAACCAAAAACGCTTATAGCAAGTTAACTACTATCAATACTTAGAACAAGAAACTTAAACGTACTCCCACTATTCTTCAGATACAATTATTGATATATAAAGTATTTTTTAAAACTGAAGAATCATAATGATGGTATTATTGAACTGGAAGTACTATCTTTAGGAAGCATGTCTAAATCTACGTATCGATCACTTAGACTTGTAAATTATGTGTTTCTTTTCCTAAATGAGAAGCCCTTAGAATAACTCATGTGCCTCTCTCCTTTAACAGTCATATTATTCGCCCTTTATGTCAAATTCAAATTAATGTAGCTAAAATGCATAGTCATTCAGAATAACAAATTTGTTCTTTTTCAAAACAACATAATGTTATTCTCTATGGAAATTCTACTTTCAATTAATTTGTGATAATCTCATTACGGAGTGATTGTTCATTCAGTTGTTCATAATATTGTTGATCTAATTAATAACCATAAGACAAACAACTTCTCTAGAGGAATGATATAGGGACTTGTATCCTAACTCCTTTAATTACCACTTTTCATGGTTATTCACTCCCACTGATTTCACCATCCTATAATAATTTGACATTATCGATTTCAATACTATCATACTATGATTAGAATGATAAAATCTTGTACCCTTTTGGATTTTACTGAGTAGTCGGTGATCTGACCACTCTTCATTCTAAAATCCAATCATCTTTCATGTGCACCATATCTTCTAGCCTCCGCTACACATCCCCAGACAAGGAGATGTCTTGAACTCGAATTCTTTCAGTTCATAACTCTAATAAGTTTGATCTTTCATTACAAGAACTCGATTCAAAGATACATAGCAATCTTTAAGGCTTCATTGCACCATTATATGGGTAAGCTAAAGGTATTTAACATACTTCTAACCATAACTTTAATGTACGATTACGACGTTGTGTCGTTTATCATATCACCTTAATCAGATCAGATAATTCTCACTTTCGTACATCTAATTTTCCTACAAATACAACAATGTTCATCTCACGGATGTCCATTATTTGAGTATTACTTTCAGAATTAGATTTCCTCTTAATATGAGAAACATTTATAAGGTGATAAATTCTTTCTCCACCGAAACACAAAGTGGTCAAAGCATACTGATATCCAAGTAGATATTTTCAAGAAACTATGCACTTCATGATATGGCACCTATACTGGCGTGCTTGTTTGTTCTTCATTAATACAAAACTCCACTCCTTGAGATCAATAAGATCCAAAACTAAAATGATTCTTATAACTATACTTTAGAGGTAAACTCTAAATATTTGTACCTTTAGAAATATGAGCTTTCATTCGTTGACTACAATATTTTCAAACTACAATGTAGAATTTAAATAACATAATAAAATTCTACATAAATTGAAAAACATAAGTAGTCCTAAAGTTGACCATCCAAATCGCTTAGGGAGCTTCAATGAGGTTGGTTTCGAAACATACAAAGGTTAGGCATTTCTCCTTCCCCATTTCGAAACACTCCTCACATCTATGTCAATCTTTATAAAATTGTCCCATCTATTACAGAAGAAACATTTTATTGTCTAACTCCATCTATGAGCCTAGGTAACATAATTAGACTCGTTTACTTTGGATTTATCTTTCATATTTCTTCATTTTTTTTCAAGCTTCTTGAATTAAGGTAGATCAAGTAATATTTTCATTGCTTAAGCCTTGCCTCTTCTTAAATTACCATAATTAACATGAATATGAAATTAATCATAATAAAGAGCTAGGAATTCTCAACGATAAAGGACTTATATAGATTCATCCTAAATACTGTAATTTTGCAGCTATATTTATAATTATGGCGATACATACGTTATGGAGTAGTTACATGTATAGGAACGAGTACATGTTATCTCCACATTTCGTGGTCCACTACTCCCACTAAATTCGCCATTACTAAGAAATAAGTACAATTAATATTGGAAAGTCTAATATTGTACATACTGTTTGTAACTCATACTCATACGAACATAATGCTAAGTCTATTTGACCTTTTCTAAAATTTAAGGAAAAGATCTTACATTCAAAGTATTGATATCTATTAGAGTAGTGAGTTTACAATCTTGCCTAACTATAATTTAGAATAATATACATTCTAGTTATTGATGAACAAGGAATATCAGGCGAAAAATCATGATATACATAGCGTTCACTTAAGCAGTGAAAAGATAACCCATTTAATCATAATTGATGAACAAGAAATATCATCATGATTTCGCCTTTTGGCAAAATAATGACATATATAATGTTCACTCAAATAGTGAAGAGAAAATATTTAACCATAACTAGAACAAATGTATACCTTTAATGATGAACTAGCAGTATTATCATGATTTTACCTTCGGGCCAAAATCGCGACATACCAAGTGTTCACTCAAAACATATGTTCTAAAGTTGAGCATGCAGTATTATCGCAATTTCACCTTTGGGTTGAAATTGCAACATACTAAGCGCTCTCACAAGCGATGAGTCTCTTTACTATGTGAGCAAAGAGTATCATCATGGTCTCACCTTTGGGCAAAAACCATTACATACCAAGCGTTCACTCAAAAGCGAAGAGAAACTCATGTAATCATAATTCAGAAAAAAGTATATGTTAATGATGACTAACAGTATCATCACGATTTTGCCTTTGGGCTAAAACCGCAACATACTAAGTGTTCATTCACAACTTATGTTCTGATTTTGAGTAGGCAGTATCATCACAATTTGCCTTTGGGCTAAAATTGTAACATACCAAGTGCTCGTCTAAATTACAAGTCTCTTCACTACACTATGTAGGTGACTCCATAATCATTATTCAGGATAGTTTATAACTAATGATGAACCAGTAGAATCATCAAGGTTTCGCCTTTGGGCGAAAACCATGACATACAAATCGTTTGCTCATAGTATATCCTGAGTGGGAAATAAATATTAGTCAATTACATTACAACATTTCATAATTATCCCAACTAACAATGCGTCTTTGGACCAATCCGTAGTTGATAATTAAATAAGAAATGTAACTGACTATTTTACTAATTCATTGAACTAAGTTACAGTAATATGAACTAAATATATAAGTTTATCATTCACCATGGGTCACTTTGGCAACCACTATTCTGGTTAAACTCGTAACAATCTATAGTTCATCAGTGTAATAATAACATGCAAGACTAAATTACAAAGAGTCAAAATAAGATTGAAACAATAAGCAATTAATAAGACCCTAATGCATAAGTGTACAAACATTAATATAATTCAAGTAAGAACATATCAAATCAATCATATTATGATTCCAATACATCCGACTTGAAAAATTGTTCAAAATGAGCTTTTGCGGCTCAAAATTGGACATCAAATGAATCCGAAAATACATAAAAAACGATACACAGTAAATTGGTTCCAATTAATTTCAATTTCAGAAATTAAGATCTGGTTCCAATGGATTAGATTCTATTCAGTTTAATTTTGGATTGGTAGTAAAGCAATTCTGGTTCTAATTTGACATTGAGTTGGTTCTGGTCCAATTAATTGGTTCGATTCAAGATCAATAATAGGTTCTTACATTATAGTTCCAAGTCATTAGTTATGGTTCTAATTCTAGAACTGGTTTAGAAAATTGGATCCGTAGGACAATAAGGGCATTTCCCAATAAATAGGTTCATGCAATTTGGGTTGAGTCAACACAAGGTCCGGTTCGGATCATGATGGTGGTTGAGTACAACAGGTTCTGTTCGTACTTAAGTTGGTCGGTTCATATTAATTAAAGAGACCCGGTTCACATTACGCGATTCAAATTAGTTTTGAATCGCGAGTCAACTAGGAATTATTTACCGAGTCAACAAGGATCTATTAACCGAGTCAACTCGGTGTGGTTCAGTCTAGTTCAACACGTTAGTTTCTCTTCTCTAGAATTAACGGATAAGATAACAAAGAATCTCTAACTTGTGAAGCACGTAGAGAGGGCTATTGCCTGTAACGAGATGGCAACAGCTCTCCCTCCTCACCGGTAAGGTCGACGGCCGGTAAACTATTATGGCTATCGAAAAACCCACTGGAACATAAAAGAAACACAAGGTCGGGAAAACAGTACAACCAAATTTTTTTTTTAATCATCTGTAAATACCATTCTCGATTAAACAACAATTTTAATCTATCATCCTTAAGCAACCATGACCGACTTCCAATAAAAAAAAACCCTATCAGTATAGTAGTTGGTTTGTAAAACAGAGTATCCACAATAATTTATATTATTTGACTATTCAATAATAATAAAGCTAATCACAAGCGAAAGATGAAAAACTTAAAAGTGTTTGACATCTATATTGTCAAACAAACCCTTAATATTCATCAAAACCGACGATAAGAGAAAAATAAATCAGGGTACTATGACTGTAAAAACTTGCATAAGATCTCGACCTTCACCAAACCAAATCAGTAACAGTATACAATTCTTTTCTAACGAGATAGAAAACAGTAACATTCAACTAAACGATACAAACCCCATTAGTTAATAAACGGGAAAGCATGAATATCAAAACCCGAGGCTCTGATACCACATGTTAGATTATTATGTTCATGTAACAACAATAAGACGGAAATAAAACATGAACTAAGGATCTTGATAATCATGCTAACCACTTAATTTAATCAAGGAGACATACCTTTAATCGCGAATCCAAAATCAAGACGATGAAGCATCGTGAATAGTGGGGTGATCATTTTACGTCTCTATCCATAAACCACCATTGAACTTGAGAGGTGAGTGAAAAACTGATGGAGGGTTTTAGGCACTAGAATTGGGTGAGAGTAAGAACCCTAATCACCCNCCTTCACCAAACCAAATCAGTAACAGTATACAATTCTTTTCTAACGAGATCGAAAACAGTAACATTCAACTAAACGATACAAACCCCATTAGTTAATAAACGGGAAAGCATGAATATCAAAACCCGAGGCTCTGATACCACATGTTAGATTATTATGTTCATGTAACAACAATAAGACGGAAATAAAACATGAACTAAGGATCTTGATAATCATGCTAACCACTTAATTTAATCAAGGAGACATACCTTTAATCGCGAATCCAAAATCAAGACGATGAAGCATCGTGAATAGTGGGGTGATCATTTTACGTCTCTATCCATAAACCACCATTGAACTTGAGAGGTGAGTGAAAAACTGATGGAGGGTTTTAGGCACTAGAATTGGGTGAGAGTAAGAACCCTAATCACCCACAATACTTATATACTACCTATTCCATCATAGGTAGTGATTGGGTGTTTCCCTAAACAACTTAATAAGATAGTCCCAACAACTTATGAGCATAAGGGATTGGGTTTACACAAAGCCCATAGTTTGCAAACTCAATGGATCATAATACTAGGTTATGTAGGCCACAAATTCTTACATTCTCCCACTTGGCCCATATGACCCATAGTAAAACAAAACAAGTTTTATTTCAAGAAATCATTTCGAAATTATTTTGCAAAATGACTCAATAATGGGCTTAGGACTAAAATGACATACACGCGCGCGATTTGAAAACATCCCAATCCTTAACTATCTTATTAACTATCATAATTAAGCAAGCTACTAGCATGAGTCATGGCCGTCATACATCTTTAATCAAACGTATTTCCTTCCATGCACTACAAAACTAGAACTCACCTAACATGATCAATAATTAGGGAATCTACATTCATAAAGGCCAACAACATTAATGCCTTTTAAATCGGATGATCTTTTGGTAATTATAAAAAAGGGATTCATTATTTGAAAAATCGGGTGCAAATCCCGCCGCACCCGCACCTGATTCGCACTCGATTCGGGTGCAGCACCTATTTTGAAGAATCCGAGCTTCATAAGTTTCTAAAAATTTCTTACCATGAGCAGCAATCACCACAGATCTGATGCGATGAAGATGGAATTGTCGGTGACGAGCTTTTCCTACTTCGACCTTACTTCTCTCTCTTTCCCTTATATGTATTTTCTGAAGAACAAACCCTCTGCGAATTTCTGTGTAGATGTAAGTCTGAACCAACAATCCCTTTTCGTATTGATGAACTGAAATACAACCTTAGCCTTCGATCTTCTAGAACCAAGAATCTCAAAAACCCAAACGAATCAGCAACCGTCTTCTTGTAGTTGAACCAGAGAAATCTGTATTCCCTTTTTTTTCTTTTTCTTTTTTTTGGGTGTACAAACCCTAAGATTTGTACGATTTTTTTTGAAACGGTGGTGACGATGTTATAGACAACGATGATGATGGCAATTGACCGTTGATGATGACGATGGGTATGATGGTGATGATGTTGACTCCAGCCAGGCAAAATCAATGCTTGAGATAATTAACTTCGCCAGGTGTAACTAGGCTCTGATACCACCTAATACGATGCATGCAGAAGCGGTTTAACGAACCACGCGAAGAATCCACTCCGGTAAACTAACCATTAATAACAATCTCCAATCCAAAAGAAAATTAAAGAACAACTCCAATCCAGGAGGAAAAGTATGAAATGATAACAAAGCATCAAATAATAATGATGGCAAAAGCTAATTCTTCAATAATCAAAGTGAGCTCCAAGCTGAAGATTACAATAACTTCAGGCACTATATATCCCCTCCAATCCTAGCTATTAACCTTTTTTAATCAAACTCTACTTCTAAGATTTAGAAACCTACTAAAACTCTCTAACATATTAGGTTTCCTACTAAAAAAGATAACATACATTAAAAGAAACTACCAATTAAATAAAACTTCTAGTCCCAGATGGACTCTTCTGTTAGACCCACAAGATCCACCGTATCATCGGGAAAAGTTGCTTCCTAAATACTTAATTGATTGATGATAGCTTACTTTCTTGAGAGCGGCATACTCCCCATGAAAAGCTTACAGTTGTTGAGGTTTACCACCTATTCAGAAGATTGTTGGTAATCTAAAACACTTGGAGAAGATTGTTTAGACGAGTGGGATTCTCATTACTAAAAAAGAAAATGTCATCTGCAAAAAAAAAGTAAGAATGACTTTTTAATTTTATACCTTTGATGGCTAGCATGGGCTTCAAAACCTTTTTTTACCAGATGATCAATGTTTCTGCTCAAAACCTCTTCAATGAGAACAAAGATAATAGGGGACAAAGACTTTCAACATTAAAAAATCCATAGGGGGATCCTGTAACGCCCCGTACCCCAAATGCAAGGGACATTACCATCAGTCTACAACGAGACTCAAATTCGGCAGAGTCTCCCCTGTAAACTGGACCTTTCGTCACCTAATAGACACAGTGCATATGAAATTTTATGCAACGGAAGCAAATTTAAACAAGGATATGCACTAAAAATTTGCCACCCATTTTTTTTTCTCAACTCAACTGAAATCCCAACGATGTAGGACCAGGAGGAACCTGCAATTAACTACGACATTCACATTTCACACTTAACATGGAGATAACTGTGATATCATATAGAGTTAAGTTTGTGGTTTCCTGTCAAGTATATATAGTGAGAAAGATAAAGTAGGGGTTGTTTCATATAAAACAAAGTAACCATAAGGCTCACCGCCGAGCCATCAAACATAAGTCTTAAGGAAAAAGAGTTAAAATAGTAAGCGTCCGCTGTGACTGGAGAGAGGGAAACCTACATCAACCCAAAATAAGGGATCCCTCGCCAACAACGCCGTCACAGTACCACTAAGGACCTTACTCCGATCCTTAACCGTCAACTGTAAAACCACGAAAATAAATGGGTGAGAAACTCAGTAGGTAGATCAACCATCCTAATATCATCACATG
>MVGT01003030.1:154560-164653 GCA_002174775.1 Macleaya cordata | reverse complement strand
CCAGTTACACTTGTTGTATGTGGATTTTCAAAAGAGAAGATATTTGGAAAAGGGGATTTCTACAAAAGGACTTCAGTTTTTCAAGAGGGTTCTTCCAAAATAGCTTTCGAACTTTAACTTAAAAGACACACAACCTATATAAAACCACTATATATTATCATTAAGGTAAACTTGTGAAAAGTTGAGGATTTTCTACAAGGATGGTGGACCATGCTTATCCGGATGTGGTACACCATCTGAGACTTTGCTAGGTGTTTCTGTCTTCAGGGCGGAATGGGACGTCAGGGAGACAGGTACATCTAGGGAAGTCTGGGAAGTCACGATTGTTTCCTGCTAAACCATGTTTGTGGTGGTGTCGAGTAACTAGTTTAACTGAGGTTCGCATGCCTGCCCGATGGGTGTTAGACGCGGGGGAAGGTTGCCGGGGAACCTTCTCTGGATTAGTTGGGGGCCCTTGTCTAGTCTGCAGTCGTCAATCGTTGTATTTGGTTCTGATCCCGAATATAATTCCTGACTGGGGTAACCCGGTCGTGTTCCTTGGCTACACTAGTAGAAGTACACTGATATTGTTTGTATATGTATATGCGGGTTTTCTGGATCTTTCAAAATCAACTATATAATATGCATTACTTTTATAAATGCTTTTGAGTTGTTATCGGGTTTATCGCTGCATGTGATGATATTAGGATGGTTGATCTACCTACTGAGTTTCTCACCCATTTATTTTCGTGGCTTTACAGTTGACNTATCGGGTTTATCGCTGCATGTGATGATATTAGGATGGTTGATCTACCTACTGAGTTTCTCACCCATTTATTTTCGTGGTTTTACAATTGACGGTTAAGGATCGGAGTAAGGTCCTTAGTGGTGCTGTGACGGCGTTGTTGGCGAGGGATCCCTTATTTTGGGTTGATGTAGGTTTTCCTCTCTCCAGTCACAGCGGACGCTTACTATTTTAACTCTTTTTCCTTAAGACTTATGTTTAATGGATCGGCGGTGAGCCTTATGGTTACTTTGTTTTATATGAAACAACCCCTACTTTATCTTTCTCACTATATATACTTGACAGGAAACCACAAACTTAACTCTATATGATATCACAGTTATCTCCATGTTAAGTGTGAAATGTGAATGTCGTAGTTAATTGCAGGTTCCTCCTGGTCCTACATCGTTGGGATTTCAGTTGAGTTAAGAAAAAAAAATGGGTGGCAAATTTTTAATGCATATCCTTGTTTAAATTTTCTTCCGTTGCGTAAAATTTCATATGCACTGTGTCTATTAGGTGACGAAAGGTCCAGTTTACAGGGGAGACTCTGCCGGATTTGAGTCTCATTGTAGACTGATGGTAATGTCCCTTGCATTTGGGGTACGGGGCGTTACAGATCCATTCACCAAAACTATAGTCCATGTACTTTTGAGAATATTCTTGATCCATTTGCACCATCTGCTGCAGAATCCCAATCTTTTAAGGACCCCCAAAAGGAAATCCCAGTTGAAAATATCAAAAGCTTGAGTAATATAAGATTAAGACCAATATTGCACCCCTTTCTTTTCTTATCAAGCTCATTAATGATTAATTCAGAAGCCAAAATTATTTTTTCCTGTGTCATACGACCTTTAAGAAAGGCACTCTGCTCTGGAGAGACAAGCTGGTAAGGCAATGATCTTGAGACGTGAGGCAATGATCTTTGTTATGATTTTCATGAAAAAGTTGGTAAGGCAGATATGACAAAAATTACTCATATATGAAGCATTTTTTACCTTTGGAATTAAAGTGATGAAAGTAAGTTGAACTTTTTTAGAATTTTCTGAGATCTGAAGTAATGTTGGACAACATTCACCAAATTAATCTATTGAGATGATATCCCAATGGATTTGGTTAAACGAAGCCAGAGAAACCATCAAGTCCCAGGGACCTAGCTTCTTTTAGCGAAAAAATAACCTCTATGATCTATAACGAGGGAGGAACATAATTAAGAGTTTCATTGTCCTCCTTTGAAACCAGTGAAGGGATCTTCTCAAATAGGTAATTGTAGACACCCTAATTTTGCTCACCTTCACTCATTTTCATTAATCACCCACATAAATAACCCTAAATGGAGTTCAAAATCAAGCCCAAAACCATCCCAAAAATAAAGCTCAAAACCTAGTTCAAAACCAAGCCCAAATCCGGCCTAAGTCATCTAAAAAACTTGCTAAAAAACTAGCTCAAAACATTTCTCAAAATAAGCAAAAAAATGGCCCAAAATCATCCAAAAAATAAAGCCCAAAAAAATAGCTCAAAATAGGCCCAAATAGCCCATTAAGCTATTCCACCCTTTCTTTCTTTTTCTTTTTTTTATCTTCTTTAATTTTCTCCTCCACCTCCGTACTGTTTCACCCACTCTCTTTTGTCAAATCCACCCGTTTTCACATTTCAAATCTACCTTTTTTACACTAAAAATTCACCTCCCTTTCACACTTCATATCCACCTTTTTTTCACTTTTCAAACCAACCTCCTTACTATTTCAACTAACCCACCCTCTTGTCAAATCATCTCCATTTATTACTCTTGGTGGAAGGCTATAAATAAAGCCTTCCACCCCACAAGAACTCTTAGAAGGAATTTATGAGAGAAGAAATTTTGGAGAGAGCAACTCATCAACACAAGAGAGAAACCTTTAAAGACATGAAGATTTGAAGACTTGAAGAACAAAGAAGAGACCAAGACTTGGAAGAATTCTTTTCTTTTTGTTTTAGTACCTAAGTGCTTTTTCGATATCTAAAGTCACAACACTCTTATAAAATTTAGGAGTAGTGTGTCCTTTTTGGGTTTAGAGACTTTCAAAAAACCATCTCTACAAGGCTTGAAAAATCATCAAATTGAGGCGAAACTCTACCGGTTTCTAGCCACAACACTCTTATTAAATTAAGAGTGTGGCCTTTTTTCGGTGGGAGACTTCAAAGCCAATTTCCTTCCAATCTTTCTCATAAACCTAGGTATATAAATTTTCTAAACTTAGTTAAACTTCAAGATAATCTTAATTAGATTATCTTAAAAGCCATGAAACTAGTGCTCATTTCAAATTGTAAATATTACTTATATATTATTCCAAAGTGAACATTCATCCTTATATCTATCTTATTTATATTTCTCGTCATTTACTTCCAAGTTATTAACACTATTCTAACATTTTTACCATTTAAATTAAAACACTTATTTCCTTTGTTTATAATTCTTATTTATTTACAGTTATTTACTTATTTCGTCAAGAAAATCTAAAATAGATTGTCCTGGCACCTTTTCTCTTGTTTATTATTTTATAATCCCTCACTTATCAACCTTGTTAAGGAAATCTAAAATAGATTGTTCTGGCACCTTTTCTTGTTATTTACAATCACTAGCTTACTAACTTTGTCAAGGAAATCTAAAATGGATTATCCTGGCACCCCTTTTTCTTTGATGAAAGATCATGATAATATCACCAAGATTGCAATAATTTGTTAAAATGATGTATATTATTTAAAGTGGGATGCCATAGTTGAAACAAATTGCATAAAAATGCCCTAAGGAGGAAACATTTTAAAGAGAAATATTTACAAGGGAAATATCTCCTAAAAGGAGATCCTATCAATTCCAATAAGTATAGAAAATCTGTACAATTTTTTGGGATTCTAGAAATGACAGCATCATTAAGAAATCCTAATCTTTCCTTCAAATAAGGGAAGATTATCAGCTCACTTGTCTTCAAAGAAGACATTCATTGTCTCCTAAAACATGAAAATAATTCATAAACATATGCTTCAAAAGAAAGCATGTACATTGAAGCCTACATTTATTTTCAAAAAAAGCATTTATCTAGTTAGGTACTTAATTTAAAAAAGATATACATACCTAATTATCCATAAGATAGTTAATTGCTCAGATTTTCTACGCAAAATTTCTTAATCAATTCTTACAACAAATATCCCTAAAATTATACCCTAATTACGAAGTAGAGACCGATCTTGGATCGAGCGGTTGTCAGGTGCCTCACACCTTCCTGACCCATAACAGAGTTCTCTTACTCAGAATCTTAAATCGCAGACCAATCTAAGGAAGACCGCCATTAGAATTTTTCAAAGAAAAGACTAAGAACAGTTTTCCAACTATAGGGTCCTAATTCCCTAAAAATTAGGTGGCGACTCCAAATCAAATAAAGAAACTACAAGACTCTTAGAGAGAGATGCAAAAGTCATCTCCCTCGGCCAAAAAGAGCAAAAAAGAGAGGAAAATCTTCGTAGCATTAACGGACCAAAAGTGCAGGGTGCTACAGTAATTATGGAATACTAATTGTACAGACCGGAACTAAATCTTTTGCATAAAATAATTGATAGCGTGACTTGCAATATCTTCTTGGGTACAAAGCTGATCACCCTATTCAGTTTGGATTCTAGTAATGGTGTTGTTGGTGGATCTCACTTTTGTAATGGTGTGGAAAATCTTAGAATTACTCTCCCCTTCCTCGTACCAACTAACTTTAGTTTTTTGCCTTAGAAACTTATCATATCTATTAATAGAAACGTCTAAATCTCTCTAAGCTGCCACCAAAAGAGCAAGCTCACCTAAATTATTAGGATTAGCATCTAAAACCATCATAGATTCCTCATCCAAACTCTCATTCTATTTAAATTGTTGAGTAATGTCCCCAAAATAATATGATTCCACAACTTTAGAGCATCTTTCAATCACTTTAATTTGTGAGTGAAAACAAAGACACGATTCCCCTCCAAATATTTTTCTCAATTGCTTTTAACTAACCGATGATAGCTTGGGTAGAAGATCCACATGGATTGAAACTTGAAAGGACAATTATCAGGTCTTAAAAGTTGCATATAAGCACCTATTAAGGGTGAATGATCTGATAGATGACGAGGTAGAGCCTTATAAGACTAGTTGCAAAATGTCCTCAATCCAAACAGTATTGTACTAAGCTCTATCAAGCTTTCCATAGATCCTCCTAGCACCTGTATGGTTGTTGCACCAAGTGAAGTTGATACCTGAGCTAGGCATTTCAAGAAGATTCCAAAAATCATTGATAATTATTAATCTAGGAGGTTTGCCCCTTCTTCTCAGACCGTAAAATGGTGTTGAAGTCACCTATGACAAGCTAAGGCATGTTTAAGATACTTATCAAATCTAATTCAGCCTACAAAGTTATTCTATCATTAGCTAGAACACCTGCGTGAACCCAGAGATGAACACATTATCACATTCAGCCGCAATACAATGCCTCAAACAAAATTAGAATATTCCTGAGATTATTAGGATCTAAACTTTCACTAGCTACAATGGATAAGAGGTTGTACAACCCAACAAAAATTAGTATTATTTGCAATAACTAAATTCCTCAGTTTAGATATAGCTTTAGGCCTTGCTAGACTCTTTATGTTCCAAAAAAGAACTTTCATTTAGAAGATTAGATGGGGAGTTTGACTTCCCTTCGCCTTTTTTGAGTTAGCTTTGGTGGCTCATTTAAATTTACCATTCTGTTGAGTCTTTTTCTTTACTTTTTTATTTTAGTGATAATTTTGTCCTCCAGATCCCCATTGTCTGACCATAGTTCAATGGCTTTCGCTTCCTCTTCAACAGACTTCATGCCTCTGCCTTGTAAACAATCTTCATTATGCATAACAACAGGAAGGATAAAAGCCATTACTTGAAGAGCCACCTCTAGGTTTATAGCATTATCCCTGAAGTTATACATTTTAGTAGAATCACTCTCATCATGTAATTCATCAGTTCCCTCATCAATAAGGGCTGAAAATTTGTTAATGTTGTCATCCTCAGAGTGGATGTCTGTATGGACGATCTGTAAATGCTCTAAACATTCAATGTCTTCTCCATCTTGAGACCTTTCATCAGAAGTAACTTCATTTCCAGGGACAAAATTAGTTCCATTAGTTGTGTCCAGGTTAATGTTAACACCAGGTGAAATTCGTCCTATGGTTATTTGAATTAACCATTTTACTCTGTAGGAAAGCATAGGGATCAAACTAACACCTAATTAAAAAATCTAAGAAAAATAACTAAGTCACTAACTAAAATTATCTAGCACGAGTATTGACTTATTCGATTCTTAATATGCAGAATTAAGAATTAAAATCGAATATTTTAATCTCTAAAAAACTTATGAAATTAACATAAGATATTTTTGTTAATGAGGAAAACCCAACTGAAAAAACTCTGGGACCTAGTCTAGTGAAAACAATCCACTAAGAATCAACGTGAACTTATAGATTGAAATACCACTCGACAGACACGATTTACGACCCCCTCCACGATCTTGTGTTGTCTTATCTTTCGAGTGCTTAAATAAAATGCTCATTCTACCCCCGGACCGGCCTCGATGACAACTCTCTCTCCTTTCTCTCACCCCTTCTATGGGGATGCCAAGGACCTAAGAGTACGAATCACTTTCAATGGGATTCTTGGGCATATATTGGTTCGCTCGCGGAGCTATTGTATGTTTCCTTGATCTTCTAGATTGGGGAAAATCTGCCCCTTTTTGAGTTGTCACCTGAATTTGTGAGGGTATCAGGGCCCTTTAGTGGAAAAAGGTGTCATTCAGCTTCTTGATGAGAGACTAACATCTTTTTTTACTCAGTCTGCGATTATTGAGTGTAGAGATTCGGGGTAAGGATTTTAGTTCGGGTCAGGAAGGAGCACCTGACAAATACTCGACAATAGTTGGTTTCTACTTTGTAATTGAGGTGTTTCATGGGATATCTTCTTGTGAAATGCATTAGATTGCACTTTGTGTGTGACTTCTCCTATACGAAAAATAGTTATTTTGATTTTGATGAAATAAACTAGGAAAGATAAATACATTAGTGTAAATGATCTGACATTTTCTTCTAGTATCTCCTCGAACGGAGATAACAAGGTGATTTACCTGTGTGTGGACTTGTAGATTCAAGTTTGTGGTGATCGTGTGTGGATTCGTGCGATTGTTCAAGTTGCGGGACTTGATGGAGTTTCTCAACTAAGAAGCAGTTCATGGAGTTCAAGTCGTGGAGATTACAACCGACTGATCAGATCGTGGAGTTCGAGTCTAGAGTTAGTAGGTAAAAGTTTGTAAGTTTTCGTGTTTCTTAGTAGACTGTTCTACTAGACCAGGACTCGGAATTTTCCCCGTTTGAGTTTTCCTCGTTAAGAGAAATTTATGTGTTCATCTTTGTTTATTTTCATAGAGATTGAAAATTTAGTTCTAGTTCTTAATTCCATATATTAAGAATCATATAAGTCAATACTCTCGTTTAAAATTTTTGCTTTATACTTAGTTTTGAGTAGATAATTTTAATGAAGGTATAGTTTAATCCCTTGCCTTAGTTACCCACATACGGTTGGATCTAAAAATCGTAGGGAATAAAGTTTTATATTTTCTTACAGATTACATGAGGATATGAATGAATCAAACCAATAACTTGAAGATAAAAATATACCGTTTAAAATGCTTGTATACAATTGTTGATCTTCCTTTACAAACTGGATCTCCAACCAAAATTTAAGATGACATAGCCTGAGAAATTCGATCATAACTCCTTCTTAGTTGCTTCATTTTTTATTTATGACAACTAATTCTCATTTAAAATTTAATTTATCACAACTTTCTGAAATAAAAGAACTCTGATTTTGCTCCGAAGTGCCTCACAAATTGAGTTTTATTTTCTATGGGTATTACTGCGGGAATAGGGTTTCTCAAACTAAAATAAATATAACTTGCATTCTAAAGGATGAATTAGGGTTGTGACACATACGTTAGGGTGGGTTATCCATGAGGTCCCTCTCTATTTATAGAGAGAAACCCTTCTTACCTATTTTTAGTTCCAAGTTATTTCCTCATGGGCCCCATTCACTTAAGCTTGTGATTTATTCCTTAGATGTCCACATATCTCAGATAATCTCAAAAGAATAAATCTAATTGTTGTTAAGTCCACTAAATAACTGCAACTGAATACTCTCAGTGAATGAATATTATTTAGAAGCCATTTCCATACTAATATCTGCAAATAAGTCTATTTACTTAACTAATATTTGTTACTGACCCCTAGGTAACATTAACGATTAATGTCAGTACCTTTCAGGTAATTACATCTTAGTTCTTCCCTGCCAAATCACACTATCCTAATTATTTTAATAATCCTACAAATAGTTTGTAGGATCACTGCACAATCTAGAATAATTGGTACTCGTCATTGTCTGAAGGGAATATCATTTCGATGTAAATTCCTTATCGACACAGAGTACTCACATTAAGTGACTTTGACCACCAAACCTACCCAAAATATTGGATCACGTTTGCATTGTCTGACCTTACTGATAGATAGATTAAAGTAAAAACTAATATGTAGGGTGTACTCTTCTATAAGGATTGATGACATTTGCAATCAATAAGTTCTTATTATCTTTTCATGTGTTGATAATAACATTAAAATATTTTGCCGGACCTGTTCAATGTATTTTAAATATACCAACACACTGAATTAGAGTCACCACTCCGGTGATGGAGATACATCACTCTATTATATAGAGGTGAATTGTTCAAATTTATCACTAACTATAGACATTATAAGAATATGAGTAACTAATAAATTACATCTCTCCATGTATGAACACTTTATACAAGTAATTTACTTAGAACATAATTTGTGAACGACATTTAATCCATCTAATAGATAATGTAATGATCTAATATCATGCTCAATATTATCAAACTAAATTATTTTAGGGCATAAATCCCAATAGGATTAACTTCATGTGGACCCCATAAGGAACTTATTAGGAAGGAGTAAAGAAAATACCAGACTTATTAAAGTTTATCATTTGACTAGATGCCACACTGAAGAAGTTTAAAAGGTCTAACAAATTCCCACACTTAGAGAAAGAAGCTTTAGTAAAAATAAGATAATCATCTTCAAAGAGAAGGTGAGTGACAGACTGACTTCTCATTGAGACTTTAACCCCATGAATAAGCCCTTTCTCTTCTGCATTAAGAAGGCTTCCATCCAAATAATAAAAGGATAAAGAGATAAGGGATCTCCTTGTCAAAGCCCTCTAGAAGGAGGGAATTCCTCACAGGGAAACCCATTCAGAAGAATCGAAGTACTTATACATTAAAAAACCAGAGTGCACTAATCTTTAGAAAAACTTAATTTCTAAAGAATAATAATTAAGAAACTATGTAACACCCCACTTTTCAAATCTTATAATCTAACTCAGATCATTAAACTTGAAAAGAAGAGTATTAGAAGGATACATGATTATAGGAATTGTAAGAACAAAGATTGGTAATTCCTTGTTCCATAAAATCCAACTATAATAGGTCAACAAAATTAACTCAAAAGAGTAGTTAAAAGTTAATTCATGGTTAACTAAGTTTGGCTAAAGTAAATCAAAAGGTTTATGCAAACTAATAGATGTTTTAGACATATAGTAATCTGTCCAGAATCTGCATCAGTTCTGTTATTTTGTACATAAATAATTCATCTTAAATCATTTTTAAGTCATTCTAAGACTAAACGAAAGTAGACAAACGGATCTAAAATATCAGAGAAGAAAGGTTTTCAATTTGGAAAACATAACATACTGTAATATCGACCGTAACTGGGTCTATCCGCACTGACAACAGAAATCCAAGAACGTGATATGAGTTTTACCCTATTAAAACCAGATCATAAGTAAACCAAAAATTATGAAATTTTAGGAAAACATACGGAGTTTATTACGAAAATAATCCAACTGACGGAACATCATTCCGATCTCAGAATTAAGAGAAACAATTCAAATATCGTAGTACTATCAGATTTTGAGTTCAAAACCAAACTTAAAAAATTACATACATAAAGTAGTGTGATCAAATAAATTAAGCACATAATAAGCACATGCAAGCAACAATCATGCACCGTGAAGCACAGGATCATCTCTACCACAACTCCACAAATGGAAAGAAATCAAGATTTTTATGGGAATTATGATGATTGATTCCAAATCATTCACAAAAAGGAATTATGCTAGCAATGCTAATTTAATTCCCATATTCTTTCCTTTTTGTATTTATTTTATTTTATTTT
>MVGT01003030.1:127049-143108 GCA_002174775.1 Macleaya cordata | reverse complement strand
CGGAAACCAAAGATTTCCATCATTTGATCATTTAATTATTTTCTTTGATTTTTAGTGTTAACCAACATCATCTCTTAAAATTGTTTAAAAAAAAAATGTTGAACATTGCATATGCATAATCTTTGTTATTTATTTGATCTAAATTAGATTTGGATTCGATAACCCTTACTTCCTCTTTACTCATTTGTTTTGTAGGTTGAAGGTTGTAAAAAGGTGAAAGATTAAACGACGAATTCATACCTTTTTTAGCACACCTACAAATTATGCTAGAAAGTAAGTCTTTCCACGATCGTCAAATTCACGATCTATGCTCCAACACCCTCCTCGAACTCTGTGGGAGAAAAATTATCGGGGTGAGCAAGCTCAGTAGGAAACTAACAAAAAATAATAGATTCAAACATGTATGAATGAGGAAATACATTTAAAAGTGCAACAAAACATATGCAACAACAGAAACCACGTTTTTCAGTTAAAAGTGTTGCTGAAAACTCTGCAGTGTTACTAAAATTTTACAAAACCCTTGCTATTTGTGTTTTCCAAGGCCTTTTAGCCACGTTTTTATTTATGTACAAACTGTCACAAATATTAGATTAATATTTTTAATTAATCTTACTAGTCAGGGCTTGTTCCGGTGAGCTAACCACGATTATCAAGAATCGTCTTCCGGGGGAACCACATTTTTGTGAAAAGCCATTAGGGCTTACTAACCATTGATTTTATTAAATCATCTCACTTTCATATTCACTACATTTTATCTTGCATTAGATCTCAAATCACCACACTATTCCATCATAAAATACAATTTTAAATAGATCTCATGATCTAATAAACAAAGATGATAAATCTTCTTACCTATATGATTTGTTCAAAAATAATATAATCAAGAACATAGGTTTTGTACTAGGGTTTCGTTCCCTACCTTGATTTGCTAGTATGAAAACTCCCCTTTTGATGTTGGAAATACCTCTTCTTCAAATTGAAAATCTCCTCTCTTGATGTTGAAAAATACATCTTCTTAGTTGAAAAACCCTTCTTTTTGTATAGGTTAAATAGTAGGAAAATAAGGTTTAAAGTTTTAAGAAGTAAATAAGCTTGATGTTGAATGGTTTAGAAGATGGAATGAAAATGGAGAGAACTTATTTAAGGTACTCATTTTCATTTGGTTTAAGCCTCCTTATATAGGCTTCCAAAAGGTTTTCTATTATGATGGTGGAAAATGGTAATGCTATCATTATTATTTAGTGGTGGTGGTGCATCATTAGCTAGTGGTGATGGTGCATCCATCATTAGCTAGTGGTGGTGGTACATCTACCATTAGTTAGTGGTAGTGAGTTGTAATGGTAGTGTATGCATCATTAGCTAGTAGTGGTGATATATGTTTAATAACAAAGACTAATTTTTATAGATAAGATTTTGTGTACAAAAACATTGATCTAACTTATGCCCCTTATTTAATGATATGAAGACATATATCAATCAAAATGATCTTGTGGTCTAAATCAAAATTTTTGAATGAATAAACATTATTCATTAATGTTAGTCTACAACTAAGCATATGTACACAGTTTACTTTAATGCTCATAATTCCCAGATCGTAAGTGCAAATATCACAAGCCATATCATTCTGAAAATTAGATTCAAAGAGCTACAACTTTATTAGAAATAGCCTAAGCCCAATTCAGAGCATAAGATGTCCAAAACTGGGTCCAACGTATACTGACAGACATAAATACGAATTTTAGAAATAATATATAACATGTTGAGTTGTTTTAACCCAAAGAAAATAAAGATGGGCCTAGCCCACTTAATTATACATTCATGTTCATGCTCAAGTCTATCACATAAATATTGGGTTAGACCATCTAATCTCATAGACTCATGCCCAAGTCCATAAAAAATATTGGGTTACTACACTTAATTATGTTAAGTGTAGATCTCATACACTAATAAAATTTTAGGGTGCTACAAACTACATTCAACCCTATCAAACGCTTTATACACATCAATTTTAAGGCCAAGAAGGCCAGATTTACCCTTTTTTTCCTTATAGTATGGATTAACTCATAGGCAACAATGATATTGTCCGAGATTTGTCTTCCAGGAATAAAAGTACAAGGCGAAATTCAGCAGACCATTGGGGATGTTTAACCTTGGGAACCAAAGAGATAAAAGTTTTTATTGATCTGAGTACAAATATACTTAGTTCTAAAAAATTGTTGGACCATATATCAACCAACTCTTGACCAACTATATCCTAATTGTTTTTTGAAAAACAATAGCAGAAAAGCCATCAGGGCCTAGTGGATTTCGAAGCTTGTATATCAGAAATAACATATCTGATCTCCTCTAAGCTGGGGTTCCTAGTAAGATTAGTATTATCAGCAACTGAAATACATTGAGTAAAGAGATTAGAGATCTCTTTATAATCATTGAAGTGAATGGGATCAATGACTGGTTGTGAGAGCTGTTAGACATGGCTTAAAAATGAGAAGTAAGGCGCTCAGCAATTTTAACCTTATCTTCAAGAAGGATCCCATTAGCATCCTTAAGGAATTCAATCCTATTCCCTTTGTTCCTATAATGAGCTGGATAATGAAAGTATTTAGTATTCCTATCACCTAGATTGATATCATTCTCTCTTGATTTCACATTCTAAAATTCATCTTCCAAATCGTAAAGCTTTTCTAACTCTTTCAAAAGATTTTTTAAAACATTGGAGTTAAGAGAAAGCTTGGACCTATCAAAACCACCAATCTGAAATTTAACTTTGGAGATTTTATCCTAAATATTCCCAAAATTAGTTTTTTCCACAGTTTTGGATTATTTTTAACCAAAGAAAGATGATTAATAAGTTTATGACCAGGGGATCCCACCTGATGCTAACTCCAAGAGTCCGCAATAGTGTCTCTACAAGTAGCCTCCTCCATCCAAAGATCAAAAAATTCGAAAGGTTTCGGACCATCATTCCAGTCAGGATTGGTGTTGACTAAGATAAGGGAATGGTCAGAAGTTATTTGAGGTAGGTGAGTTAGATTAGCTTTAGGGTTGGAATTAGACCAGACAACACTCATTAAAGCTCTATCTAACCTTTCCTCAACAAGGGCCCACCCATCTCTATTATTGGTCTAGGTAAAAGTGTGACCAATAAAACCTAAATCTATAAGACATGCCTCATGGACAACATCTAGGAATCTATTAGCTTCAGAAGCATTGAAATATTTTTTTCCCTTTCTTTTCCTCAGGGCAAAGAACCACATTGAGACGATCTCCTACAACTAACCAAGGCTTTTTAATAATTTGAGCCATATCGGAGAGGAAACTCCAAGAGCCAAACTTATCATCCTTGTAAGGGATTCCATAAAAACAGGTGAGAATCCATTCAGAGTTGGAGATGATATCAGTGATGATAAAGTCTATTTGCTTAATGGAACTATGAACCTAAGTAACCAGAGTGCGGAGCGGGAGCATCGGAGCGCCAAATTCAAAATATCTTAAGTTTTGGAGCGCATTATATATAATTTTTTATTAACAAAATAATTTTTTTAAAGTGATAAAACATAAAAATTTACAACTTAAAATTTGTATTCTATTATTTTATCTATTTTTGGTGAGCTTACAGTAATTTTATCGTTTTGATTCTTTTATATAATTTATGATAAAACCCATGCATAATATTCCAAAGTCTATACTAGGGATTTCAAGCTGATAAAAATTTTGTTGAAAGTTGAAACGATGATAAGGTTAGTTAGTCGTCAATGTGTCGTTAGGGTGGTATTTACAAAAAAAAAATTGTGGAGTTGTTGGGAAATTGGGAATATTCCTAAGAAATCTTTGACTTTTATTTTAATTGGAAGTATTAAATGCTAAGATGGAGTTTACTTTGAATCCCACATCGATTGGTCAATGTTGGGGGAAGAGAAGTGTGGACTTATAAAAGCTGATATTGGAGATAAGCATAGGAAACGCGTGAACATGATGTATTAAATTTTGATCTGCGAACTGTAAAAAGTGGGTCCGTGAATCGAAAAAAGTTGATCCGCGGATTGGAAGTAGATTCGCTCTCAATCCGCGAGTTTGCTGATTAGGAGCGGGAGCGCCACCCAATCCTAGCGAATCTGGTTACTTACATCTAGGTTCAGATTATCATGCCAAGCCAAAACAAGACCCCCAACACGACCAATGGGAGGAACAATGAACCAGTGGGTAAACTTTAATCTTCTCATAATTTTTTCCATATGCTTAGTTTTATGTTTAGTTGCAGATAGAAAAAGTATATCAGGAATGTGCTCCTTGTAAAGATGAAACAGGTGATTCCTAGTGAATTTTCTCCCCAAACCTTGATAGTTCCACGATAAGAACTTCATAATGTAGTTGAAAATGATAGTGAAAAACCCCAACCTAGTCGAACATAAATCGAGAAATAATAGATAATGAAAATTAGAGTTGCACTTATAAGAAAACATACCTGAGCCTCGATTTTATCTATCAAGGAAGTATTTCTATTGTTGTTAAATTCAATTTGCAAAGGAGTTTCCTGAAGGGTGGAGTCAAACCCTTGCAAAGTATTCTGCCTATTGATTTCCTCTAATTTCTCTGAATCGTCATTAATATCAAAAGTCATTGTCTCCTCAATATTCTCTCTTAGCGAGAAAATCATTGCTAGCATTTCTTCAACTTCTAGTAGATATTCTTTGTTGCCAAGGCTTTCAACCCGATCTGATTCAAAATTCACATTAGTGATATTGGAAATATCACCTCCAACTCTAGCATTTTTTTCAGCTTCTTCCTAGTTGAAGACCTATGACCAGATCTTTGTTGGGGAGATGATCCTTGGAAGGAGGGATGCAATTTTGTCTTATCTATGGATATTGATGACGATACTGAAAAACCTAGGGTCTAGGTTAGCTAATTAACACAATCTAGGTTAACAAAGAAGAGGGATCAATAACTACCCAAATTAAAATTCAAAAGCAATTGTAGAAATTGAAACTAACAAGTATCGACTTATTCGATTCTCATATAGCGGAAACTGGGGAGAATTGAATATTTCAATCTTGTTCAAAAATCATTCACACAAGTACACAAATAATTTTTATTGACGGGGAAAACCTTACGGAAAAAACCTCGGGACCAAGTGCAGAAAAATCACTAAGAGTTGTGAGAAATTCTTACAACCGTTTCATTGACTACATGACTCCCTTACGCAAACTCGGCCGGTCTTCCTCCACGGTTTGAATCCACGAACTGCCTCTCGAATGGTGTTGTGCGTCTCCAACTCGGAGTCCTCCAAGTCCTGCACTCGTACGCTTGAATCCTCAAGCTTCACTTGACCTCTGTCAAGTCGCTAGCTCACCAGAACTCCACCGGTGACAATGGTGTGTTTAAAGGATAGGAGTTCCTTAACACAAATGGGCTCTCATGCTAGAGGAATATTCTAAAAACTAGCTATGATGAAAACCCTAAGAGAGTAACTCTAAAGCATCACCTATCAAGATGGTGATCTCTCTCACTAGAAACTTGGAAATCTTAGAATGTTGAAGATGGTGGCTACCAAGCTTTTCTCTCTAGGAGATTCTCTCTTAACACCCTAGCTAGATAGATTAAATATATGGTCTAGCTTTATTCTATTTATATAGAAGGAGCAAAACTCTAAGTTTTAGCCCAAAAGATTCCATACGCACGTGGCACGGGCAAGAAATGCGAGAGACAAAATCCAGATTTCTCGTACTGAAAAATGTCTGAGGTATCGATACTGTCAGGAGGAGTATCCATACTGCCAGCAGTATGGTATCGATACTCCTCTTTGGGTAGTATCCTGGAAAATGCCAAGGATGATTTTTAAGGTATTTTTAAGTTATTTATATGCATCCTAACTAATGCCACTAAGTTCTAATGCAACTCAAACCACCTATGGAGGTCAATGAGACATTTAATGCACGGTATGTTGTAGTGGCGAGATTGAGTCCGAAGGTGTGTTCTGGCTCCAATTCTCGATGATGTGTGAGTTTACACGGAGGGAACACCTAAATACTAACTCAAGCAAGGACTACAAATTGAGTTCATTGTTCTATCATGAACATTGACAAACCCAAGGGACCTTTCAGATACGGAGGAAAACTATGAGGAAATCTAGGGTTACTATAGTTAGGCCAGTAAGGGCAAGTCTAGTGGGGGTTGTTAAACTGCTTGATCAAGTAGTTTTGGCACTCCAGTTAAGTCGCTTAACATGTTAAATGGATCCTTTTCCACTGGAATAGGGATCCTTAGCGCCACACTGAAGGAATAAGTGTTGCGCTCAATGGCTGAGCATGGAGCTCAATGGTTGAGCGTCACGCATAATGGTTGAGCTGCAGTTTTCTTTTATTTATTCCTATAAAATAGGAAACTAACTTTTCTCTCTTTCTTTTTCCATTTTTTCTCCTTAAAAAAAGCTAACAAAAATATCTCTCTCCTCTTTTTTTTCTCTCTTTCCTTTATCTTTTTTTTTTACTCCCTTTTAAGGGATTACCAGTAGAGCAAAACACCTCTTAACTTCTAGTATTAGACATTAAGGGACCTATTTTTACATATCCCACTAGACTTTCCCTAAGGGTCGAACCCTAAGGGATGAGTGAGGATCGGATTGGGCATGAAAGGAGGGGTTGCAGGCTAGTTATGGTTGTGGACAAGAAAATTTGAGTTGGTAGGGCCCAAAGAGGTTGGTTCTTGAAAAAGTTCCATTAGTAAAGATTGAAGGACTTAAAAACTGATGTTGGGTAGAGATTGCAGGATTCGGTGGAACAGTTTTAGAATAAATGGGCTTTGGAACCGGATCTAAGGCTTTACATGGGATAAAAAGCTTAGGACTAAACTCCCCAGAACCTTTTAAGACAAAAACCTCATTCTGATCTTCCTGAAATTCCTTCTTCTATCGTACTTTAGGGCTAGAACTGTCCCGTGTCCAATTACTGATAGCCACTGTTGATTTATCGAGATTCTGTTCCCCCTTGTTTGGATCTTCCACATCCTAACTCATTTAAATTAGTTTAAAATGTAATTTTCTATTTGTAGTAAATAGATTTTGATAATTTGAATTTGGATAGAAACTAGTTAAAAATCTTGTTTTCTATTTGCACAAATATTTTATATTTTGCACAAATATTTTTGCTTGCTATTTTTTGTAACACATTTTGACAAAATTTAATTATTTAGAAAGTATCTTCGAGATCTTCACTTCTTGTATTTGACGTTATATATTTTTTAACTAGAGAAATTCGAATTTAGATACAAACTAGATAAAAACTAGTAGTGAACTTAAATCTGCATTGTGTAAATTTTTTAAAAAAAAGTATAGTTAACTCTCCTATTTCGAAGATCTCTATGAATGCTTTTCGAAAATATAATTTTTGTGAAAAACTAATTTGTATTTTTAAATTTATAACTTTTTACACGCTTGTAGAATTAAGGATTCCTTTGAGTTAGTTAGAGGGCATGTATGTTTTCATACGCTTTTTGCAGTGTCTGGACATATCGATATGTTTGTGGAGTTTTTGGGCAGGAATATCTTTATAATGGAGTTTCCAATCATTCTCCGAAAAAACATTGAGGTTGTGTTTGATTGATTAAGTGGGCCCCTAATTCCATGGAATTCCAATTGCAAACAAATAACACATATGTGTTGTTTCTATGAAACTAATCTAATTTCATGGAAATCAAGAGCATGCAATCAAACACAAACAAACTTACATGAAAATATTTCCTTCCTCACGCACTGTTTATTGAAATCAAACACAACCTTTGTGACAGATTGACAATGCTAGCCGTGGTCATCGGTCGGTGTCTGATCTAACACATACAACTTTGCATATGAAAAATGTTTCCTGCCTAATTGTTTATTGAAATCAAACACAGCCTTTGAGACAGATTAACATCCCTAGGGGTGGGCATCAGTCGATGTCCGATCTAATTTGGATGATCTACGACCGATCCAAATTAGGGCAATTTTTGTACTCTTTCATCCACACCACCAATCCAAATCCTAATTGGATCGGTTGCCACCCAAACCGAGTCGGATTGGATGGTCGATTTGGGTCTTTCGTATTTTTTAATTTTTTAAGGATTGGATCTTTTGTATTTTTATTTTTTTTGTTTAGTTTTATGTTTTTAAAATATAAAAGTTGTAAATTTTAAACATTATAATTATAAATAGGGAGATCGTCCAATACATCTATTATGACTTTAATTCAATCTGTTTAGTCCACCAAATTTTATATGAGTCTATTTAGTCCAAAAATAAAATTTAGACAGATCTGCCCTTTAACTAATTAGTTATGGAAATCAAAATTCGATAGAATAAGAAACTCTGTTTCTCTCTCTACATTAATAAGCTTTGCTGCTTTCGATCTTCACTTGTTTCTTTTGCTTCGATTGATCGATCACTTACCAGTCAATAAAAGATCTTGATGATGATGAGAGAGAAAGAGAGACATATAGTTTCTACCATCACCATCGAGAGAGAGAGAGAGAGAGATCGGGATAGAGAAGAGGGGAAATATAGGAGATAGAGAGAAGAGAATAAGAGAGAATGGAGAACGATCTGATTAAGAAAAAAAGAAAGGGAAAAGAAAGAAAAGAAGGAAAAGAAGGAAAAGAGAGGATAAAGAGAGAAGAGAGGGACGTGAGAGAGAGAGAGAGAAAAGAAAAGAAAAAGAAAGAAGAGAAAAAAGAACAGAAAGAGATAGAAGAGAGAAGAAGAAAAAATTCAACATGGATCTATGCAAAAACGTTTTTGCATGGATCTATGCAAAAATATTTTTGCATAGAATTATGTAAAAATATTTTTGCAAGAACTATGCAAAATCATGTTTCACAGATGATTTAGCATAGATCTATGCAAAAATGTTTCACATAATGATTTAGCATACGCAAAAATATTTTTGTAGATCTATGCAAAAACGTTTTTGCATGAACTCATATGCAAAAACGTCTTTGCATGAATAAATTTCGTGAATTTTTTGTCAAAAACCATTCTTGACTGGTCTAGTTTCAAAGATGTCAAAAAGTGCTTTCCAAATATATGAATTTTATTAAAATTCAAATTTTAGTTGAAGAGATATAACATTTTAAAGTTTAAAACAAAAAATATAACTATATTTCTCTGTACAAGTTTGAAAAAGACAAAAAAGTGATTGAGAAATATAATAAGAATAAAACAGGAACATTAAAAAGGAAGGAATGGACTAAATAGATTTAGAAAAGTTTAAAAAGGACTAAACGGATTCAAAAAGCTTTAAAAAAGGTATTTCAGTCTTATTAAAAATCTTGTGTACTAAATGGATTAAAAAAGTTATATATTGGATGTTTTGGCCATTATCCCTTATAAATAATATAAATACACTAAATATTTACTAAAATAACATATATATATATTATTTAGTTGGTTCAGTTTAATCAATTTTTTAGATAATCCATCCAACAACCAATCCAATCCGATCAATTTTTTAACTCTTCCATAATTCACCATCGATCCAAACTCTAATTGAATCAGTTAAAATCCTGTCGGTTTGGTTTAGATCAGATTAGTCGGTTTGGATAATATTTGCCCACCGGTAGACGGCCGCCTCAACACCTAACTAAAATTAAAACTCAGCCTCAAGAGTCGTCACAAACAAACAAAAAAACTCTCAGTCAAACTGACCTAGCATATTAATTTGGTCACAAATGTCATGAACGTGATTCATGTGTTAGTAGGTGAACCGAATTTTCTATTTAAGTTAATTAATATCAGTTTATGCATATAATTAGAAGCAACTTGCTGTTTATTTAACTTCTTAATCTCTAATCGGTGGCCCACCCAAGATTCTCGAGCAATGATAAAACTCACACGCACACACAAAGGCCAAAAAGGAAAAGAAAAAAAAAAGAGATAGAAAAAACACAACCTCGAGCTTAAAAAAAATTGTGAGCCCGTAGTGAATAACCATTGGATGTACATGTTGTTAATGCATGCACAAAGATATATGTATAAACATCTAACGGCTATGTACCTGGGGTTGATAGAATTTTTTTAAGGCCAAACTTGTTAAATCATTTTCTGAAAAAGAAAGAAAGAACCAAAGAAAAAGTCATTGCTGCCTTAATTAGTTTATAGCTTGACCATTTGTAAGGTACGTAATAATTATCATATATAGTAATTGACTCTTGGGTTTTTACGGGAGGGCTTTTATAAACCTCCTCTCTTTGTCCACAAAACATATACCATTAGCTTCCCAGGATAACATTTCCTAACGTAGTTTCTCTCTCCACCTCTCCAATGGGACATAAAAATTAATAATATTAATTATATCTCTATATATACTGCGGCTTCATACACGGTTTGGTGAAGCCGTGTATGAAGTTGTGTGTTTATTTTTTTATTTTTTTTATTTTTTTAACTTCTTTTTAAGAAATATCGAATATATCCCGTGATATTATTTATTTGTTTACACTTGGGTTACACTTGCTAATGTGGTCATATGGAATTGATCAAAGGGCTGAATTTTTTTTAGATGATCTCCTCAATGTCTAGATCACATCAGCATATACATTATATTTAGTGGGTCCACCTAATACCCTATTTATTTATTTACACTTGCTAATGTACGTGGTCATATGGAATTGATCCAAGGGCTGTTTTTTTTTTTACGATGATCTCTCAACGTCTAGATCACAACAGTATATACTTGGGTTACACTTGCCAATGTGGTCGTATTGAATTGATCCAAGGGCTGATTTTTTTTTACGATGATCTACTCAATGTCTAGATCACATCAGCATATACACTGTCATCAGTGGGCCCACATGCATCTTATTTTTTTCAATAATAATGTACCGTATAATTTGTCAATTCACACGTACGTAGCATATGTGAAGGGACAAATTGAGTTTGTCGCGCGTGAAGCGCGCACGAGTTTAATGAACGCGTGTAGGGCACTGTTGTCGTAATGGTATGGGCTCATGCTCATGACTCTTTTGGATTGTCTGAACCTTGGTCCCGAGCCGGCTCATGGAAATTTTCTGCCAGCCATAATTGGAGGAGCCCAGAGTGGCCCACCGGAAGAATATCAGAGGTTTTGATGAAAAATATAGTGCATACCACGATCGTGTCGCGGCTGCTCCACTCCGTTGCGGTCTCATGAACTGAACTTCGTTGCCTTCCCGCGCGCGAAGCGAATGGGCGCTGTACCGTGGGTCAGTTTCGGGGCGGGGGGCGGAGAGAGACCAGAAGAATGATTCATTTGGATCGACGAGCCATTTCGTGAATCAATGGAATGTCTGTCTATCCATGAACAACATCTATTCTATCTGTATATCTAGGGGATCTCGATGGACAACCAACTCACACACGCAAAGTGTGGGAGGCTCGTGTATAAAATATTATTTATTAATAATATTATTTTTCTTTTGTTCCTTCCATCCTTTCTTTTTAACATTTAAAAAAAATCGGCATGGGCCGGCATCATATATATTCTTGTATAGTGTAACTTGTGGGCACTAATTTAAATAATCTTTTTTTTATAAATTTTTATTCTAACATTTTCACTACAAAGTCATTTTAATTATGGGATTCCAATTCAACCGATTAGAACCATATATACAACAATATATAGTTGGTTATCCATACAAAATTTTTGTAGGACCTACATAGAGATGATCTAAAGATGATTTTCGCTGAAGTTAATATATATATATATATATATATATGTTATGAGGTAATTATGCATCCTCACGGAAAACCACATAATTTTAAAATGTAGTATAAAAAATTGGATGATCGATGGATTGTCTATTTCTACCATTAATTTTGGGATAATTTTCGATAGGTTAAGAAACTTTAGTTCAGCATGCATAGTGATTTTATAGGAACATAATCTACATATCGAAGAGGTCATCCTCACATCCTTGGATCAACTTTATTTACACTTGTTACGAGGTGAATTTTATGGAGAGCAATGCTATTCTTCCCGCACCGCGTAAACTTCCTGCCATTATGTGGCCTTACAGTCTTAAATGTTCATGTTCAACTTGCTGCAACATCACGGGGAAAATCCATGCGGGACTTCCATTGTGGTAAGAGAAGCATTTTCGCTGGAAAAATACTAGAATGCCCGCACTTTTGCGGGAACATCATTCCGCACTCTAATGGTAAAGTCGTTATTCTTCGTGATTTGAATCACTTCTTCGAGTTTCATTTTTTCCAAACTTAAAGGTATGGACCACCGTCCACCTAAGGGCGGGATATAAATCTCCCAAAAGTGCAAGCATTCTAGCATCACCCTTTTCTTTGTATAAATAAGCTTGTAAAAATATCTTGGCTCGTTGCCGAGGTGGAAGAATAACACTTCCGCAATAGAGAGTCACGCCGGCCAAGAAGTAGTGGCCTCTTAATTTGCAAAAGATGAATTTGGTGTTTAGAGTAATAGAGGTCATTTTTTTTCTGCAGCTAATATAAGATGATTCAAGAGTAGATTTGAAAATGATTTCTTCACAATTTAAATCATATTTACAAATTTAATTAAGAATCATATCATTCTAAAATTTTTAACTTTCTGAAGAGACCGCATTAAGAATTGATAATAAAATGGATCGCTTAATCATTGTTAAGGTATCAAAAACCAGTGTCTGGATCATAGTCATGTGAACTCTCTCTTCTTGTTGATCTCTACTCACTTGACCTGTGTTTGAGATTTGATAATAAAATGGATCGCTTAATATCATTATATTGTAAATTAAGTTATCAAAAAACAATAGTGTCTGGATCATAGTCATGTGAACTCTCTCTTCTTGTTGATCTCTACACACTTGACCTGTGTTTGAGATTTGATAATAAAATGGATCGCTTAATATCATTGTAAATTAAGTTATCAAAAAACAGTGTTTGGATCACAGTCACTTGACCTCCATTATTATCTCTCACCATTTCATTATTTTAATGATCTATCTCTTTCATTAAAAAAAAAAAAAAAAAGCTAATAATTTAACTAAAACTTGGTTTAGATGAGCACAAATGGGGACAGGAGGGCGCACACATGCTGCCTAGGTGCATGCCAACCAATAATCTCATCACATAAAATCGCAAGAATGGCAAAGTCAATCGGTTAGGTGGTGCGTCCCCATAAATAAAAAAACACATCTATAAATCTCATGTAGGACCTCTATAAATAAATAAAGTCGGAAATTACATTAATCTATAAATTATTAATTTATTGATGAAATGTTTGTATTTTTAATATTTTATTGTTGGCCTTCCCTAAATTTATATTACCCGAAGACTTAAT
The DNA here is from genome assembly GCA_002174775.1 of Macleaya cordata. Taxonomy (NCBI): domain Eukaryota; kingdom Viridiplantae; phylum Streptophyta; class Magnoliopsida; order Ranunculales; family Papaveraceae; genus Macleaya; species Macleaya cordata. The sequence continues at coordinate 129,813 of MVGT01003030.1, read as the reverse complement.
AATGTTCAAAATTATCATTTGATTTTTTCAAAATAAATGATTACTCTTCATAGATATTATCTTTTCTTCTACGATTCTTTGTAATAGTTATCTAGTCTAATGGCTTCTTATCGTAATCAAATGGATGCGCCGACTACCGCTTGAACTATTCGAGTGAAGACATCACTAGTTCGGAGATTTTGACTAACGAGAAGATCATTAGAAGTTTTACAAGACAATGTCAAGATGACGAAATTGAAGATGGAAGTTATTTTATGTAACCTAATTCTTAGAAAGAAGCAATTAATGCAATAACGGTGTATAATGATTTCTTCTTACAATGTGAGAAAAACACACCGAAATTTTTTAGGGCCTTACAAAAAGTTAGAGATGAGATATGGTCGAATATAAATTTCAACAAAAAGCAAACAACATTGTATTCATGCTTTGATAGGCACCATATAGTCCGTCTCAAAAAAGGTGAATTATTAATTTTTGCCTCTAATAATGAATAATTTAAAAGCATCTATTATCTATATCTATACTACCATATAATGCAAATACTTGAGTGAAGCTAATTTTACCAAAACTTCCTAAAATATCCTTATGTGTGATTTTCTATTAGCAAATTGCATATATATAGTTGTAAATATTTATTAAATGGAGGACATAGTTGGTACTAAATAAAATTCTAGAATTAAATAACTCCACTAGCTATAACATGAAATGAGCAACATGACACATTAATTGTTGGGGATTCTAGGTTTTTAAAATTTAAACTNATTGTTGGGGATTCTAGGTTTTTAAAATTTAAACTAGCAGCGGAATTAAAATTAGTTTAAAACTATTTCCTTGAATCCCATATAGTTCTTAATCGCTGTTAGGGATCTTAAGAAGGTTGGAGGATTGTTACCTTTGAAGCGTGATTCATGAAGACACTATGTTGAAGTTCTCCTCTTCCTGCTTCAATCCAACGGAACGGATCTTCAAAACTATTTCTCCTTCTTCCTCAAAACCAAGCCCTAGTTTTAGTATTAATGGAGGCTAGGGTTTTTGAAGTTTAGAAGTAATTAGGATAGATGGAGAGGGAGGGGATGGGTGCCACGATTTTTAGAGGGGTGGTCCTCTAAAAATCGCCCCTCCCTTATATATATATAAGGGAGGCCAACCTAACCCTAATTCCATTCCTAATTAGATCTAAACTGGGTCCCACTAAAACTAGCTAATTAATTTAGTTTCCTAATCCTTTTATAACTCTTATAAAATTAGGAACTAAAATAATAATTACAAGTTGGTCCACCAAGGACTTGTAATTGAACCCTCTAGGTTTAGTGGAATTAATATAAAACCCTCCCACTACTTAATTTATAAACAGTCCCTCCACAGTTTCTGATATTCGTAAAAACCCCTTAGCTTAGTAACATTTACAAGTCAGCACTATGGGGTAATTACTTATTTACCCTTAACCATCAAATGCATTGACATTAATATTTATTCTAATAATCTTCTAAACATTTTAGAAGATCACTGGCCAGTTTAGAATAATATTCCATGCATTGATTTAAGTGAATATCTTTGAAGTGGATTTCATGTTGAATATTATAATCCTACTATGAGATTACAGTCATCCATTTTGCTCAGAATATTGGATCACGTTTTTCGTCGATTGACCTCACTGTTTGCAAAACAAAACAACTGTGACCCACATGCAGGGTATATATATATTCTCAGAATTAAGGACTTTTATCCAAAGTAGTGTAAAAATACTTTAAATGAGCTGATATGAAATATAAAGTATTTTTCGACGATCTAGTTCAATGTATTCCAAATACATCAATATACAAGTCTAGAAGTCTCTACTTCTGTGATGGAGATACATCACATCACTTACGTGATCGACTTCAGTATATTATAGTCTTCCCAATAACGTGTAGTTTATTTAGACTACGAACGAAGTGTTTACTAATGAATCATATCTCTCCTCACATACAACACTTGTACATGAATAATTCATCGAAATTATTAATCTCACCATGCATGTTAAAAATGATAAATTAACTTAATGATAAACCAAATAACCATAGATGTCAAACATGTTGTTTTTAGGGCATAACCCCAACATTAATAAATAACAACATGAACTATAATTAAAGAATAAGTCTAAAGTAAAAATACTTGCAACGCACGTGCACACAGCTTGTATTATTAAAAGAAAATCCTTAGAAAAGAAGTTACGAGGCTAGAAATTATCACTTTCCTATTTTATCCTTAATAAATAGAAAAGAAAACGTTAGAAATTTTTAATTAGGGTTATTATTAGTATTTGATATATAGGTCTTGCTTGGTACGCCGTGAATATTCGCCAATGCTAAAATTTACGGTTCTTGTAAGTGCTAATTAAAATTCCATAAATTAGAAAAATAAAATAAAAAAATTTAGATTGTTTATTTTGTAAGCTCATTGCAAATCCCACCAAATATTTACTATTAGATTGCCTCATCAATCACCTACAAACACATGACGAATTGTGAATATTTGCATTTACAAAAATTCACGGTGTACCAAGCAAGGCCATAATAAAGATAAGTTGGTTTTTTAACCACTCAGGGCATCCACAGTGGTGTAAAAAAATGGCCAAATCTGCAAATTGAGTAGCACAGTGGAGTAACGTAAATTTGGAAACGGACCCAACAAGTCTGATTCGCAGGCCAAATTTGGCGACCTGCATTTGGTATCTCCAGATTTTTGGCTAGACGGGTGGAGCGCGAGGCGTCTGATGTTGGGC
>MVGT01003030.1:110275-126987 GCA_002174775.1 Macleaya cordata | reverse complement strand
AATGCCAGGCGGTGTCCCTGGGGGCCGCCTGGCATCAGACGCCCTACCCCCAGGGTGTCTGATGCCAGGCGGCCCCCAGGGACACCGCCTGGCATTATTTGAAAAGATTTAAAAAAAATTGCCACTTGTGTCCTTAATTTAATTTTTTATTAATTTTTTTTAGAGTACCCTTCCAACCACCGATGTTCAACTCTTGTATAAAAGCCAAATTTGGTATGCCAAATTTAGCTTTTACCTTGTGACCACTGTGGATGGCCTCAGCTTGCCAACTCATATGCGCATTGCAGAAGGGCTCGTCATAAACAAAACACGATAATTATAACCAAAATAGAAAACAAAATATTTAATTTAAAATAACAAATTAAAAAATTGTAATAAATATGCCAAGCTTTTCACGAGCTTATGAAGACTTGTAATTAAACTATATATAGGTATTAGGTCTTCATAACAAGCATCTCTTTTCAATATCTTTGCTCTTTAGTTATCAGCTAGCTAGATTGATTGTCCCATTAGTATTAATTTCTGGATTATAGTATCATGTTCAGTACTGGCATCTTCATGATCAACATGTGGTCTATTGCTTTATTTTTCATAACTTTGGCCATAATAAGCTTTACCCATTATGTGTATAGATGGAGGAATCCGAAGTGCAATGGAAAACTCCCTCCAGGTTCCATGGGCTTCCCTCTCATCGGAGAGACCATTGAGTTCTTCATCCCTAGCAAAACACTAGATGTTTCAAGCTTCATCAAGAAAAGAATCGCCAGGTAATTAACGAGATAGATAACTCGATAGAGGCATGGAATAACCCTAGGTCTCGTGACCCAGAGTCACTCGGCCTGTGGGGTCATTTAAGTGCTAATTTTTAGTATAGATGTTCTCCTCATCATGTAGATCATCTTCACCTAAAATCAGCATGTTCGAAGATTTGTAATTTTATCATCCAGTGATTGAAAATCAAGGATACTAAAGATGTACGTCTAAAATTTATTTATTTATAAGGGTTGATTGAGGTGGTTAGAGATCTTAGAATGGCTGATTTTTTTGGTATGATGATTTTCTTGGTGAGTAGAACATCCTCATAAAAAAAATCAGAGCTTAGATCACCTTCATCATGGTGCATGTCACAGGAACCTAGGGTTATTCTATCCTTTTTCATTTATATGGGAAGGGATAGGCCAACACATAAAAAAAAAAAAAGCACATAGCTATAGGGCCCACATTTGAGATGATCCAATGACTGATTTTTTGTAAGGGTGTTTTCTTAATCATGTAGATCATCCTCACAAAAAACTAATCCGTTCCAACTCTTCTAACCCAAACAAAAGTTGGTTGGAAACTAATCCTAAAATATTAACATTCATTCACCATATTTGAATACGCTCCCCAGACAAATCATCATACAAAAATTAATCTCAATATACGTTATGTTATTATGTTATTGTGAAGTTGCACCTGAAATGGAGACGTCAAATTAAAGACTTTATTTTGACTAAGTCTTTTTTTGAGTTATTACGTACGCATCACTTGAGAGTCCGGCACATGCAGAACCCATAAGTCTCAGGGTCGAAACCTAGTTCTAATACCAACTGTAACGACCTAAATTCTCGCACAAGTCTGCCCAACACTTGTGNTTATTATTATTATTATTATTATTATTATTATTATTATTATTATTTTGGGGCCCAATCCATAACAACTGTGGGGAACATATTCTACAGTTAAGTCAGTACCATAGAGAACATCCCTAATAAAATATGTAGATATGTAGAGAACCTAACTATCTTCATTTTTTATATCCCTGGCATTATATATATATATATATATGTTATGATGGATTTAATTAATCTTTCAGGTATGGGCCAGTGTTTCGAACTAACTTGGTGGGTCGGCCGGTAGTAATATCGACGGATCCGGAATTCAACGCTTTTATCATGCAACAAGAAATGAAGCTGGTGCAGTTATGGTACATGGACTCATTTTCAATGATCCTTGGGGGAATTACTGATACTGCAGCTGTTGCTGGCATCCTGAAGTACTTCAGAAATTTGATTTTGGATAGCATGGGTACGGAGAGCCTTAAAGAGAAGCTACTCCCTAAATTGGAAGTGATGGTGAACCAAAGTTTACTATCTTGGTCGGCCCAATCTTCTGTTGAACTTAAAGAATCGATTGCTAGTGTAAGTCATTCAACAAACTTTACTGCACAAATATTGTAAGTTGTAACATATTTTTGTGGGATCCATATAGAGATGATCGAAACGTGTGTAGATGATCGATCTCGTTGCTAACTATACAGATCATCTATACCTGTATAAAATAACTCCGTTTTAAAACTCTCAAATCAGCTTTTAAAAATTTAAGAAATAGTTAGACATATTTTTTTACTAAAGATTTTTTCGAAAATTTGATGGACTAGAAGTTTTAGAATTGGTAAATTTTAAATTAGAATGATATCTATCCAGTAAGGAGAACATCTTCAGAGAAATTAACAATTGGATCATTTACATGTGAGCCTCATAGCACGGGTCATATTGAAGCGATGAAGCTGGGGCTCATTTGATCCACTCTTATATCTAATCTTTAATATAAATTATGATGCGGTTTCACAACGGCTAGAAATTAGCCGATGTGAACTGTTTCGTCCTACATTTGCATTTTTATGAATATTCCAAACTTGTCGTTCAACTTTTTAAATTGTATACCTACTTTGTTCTTACACTTCTTTTGCACCTACCTTTCGATCCTATATATGTGAAAAGTTTTGTAAAGATGAGATCCTCATCATGTAATCAATACCAGCCCTTAGATCATTTTTATGTGGTCGGCCCATAGGCAGATATAGAAGGGGTGTAAGAATAAGTTGTTAGGGATTCTAGGTTTTTAAAATTTAAACTGGCAGCGGAATTAAAATTAGTTTAAAACTATTTCCTTGAATCCCATATAGTTCTTAATCGCTGTTAGGAATCTTAAGAAGGTTGGAGAATTATTACCTTTGAAGCGTGATTGATGAAGACACTATGTTGAAGTTCTCTTCTTCCTGCTTCAATCCACCGGAACGGATCTTCAAAACTGTTTCTCCTTCTTCCTCAAAACCAAACCCTAGTTTGTGTAACAATGGAGGCTAGGGTTTTTAGTATTTAGAAGTAATTAGGATAGATGGAGAGGGAGGGGATGGGTGCCAACGATTTTTAGAGGGGTGGTCCTCTAAAAATCGCCCCTCCCTTATATATATATAAGGGAGGCCAACCTAACCCTAATTCCACTCCTAATTAGATCTAAACTGGGTCCCACTAAAACTAGCTAATTAATTTAGTTTCCTAATCCTTTTATAACTCTTATAAAATTAGGAACTAAAATAATAATTACAAGTTGGTCCACCAAGGACTTGTAATTGAACCCTCTAGGTTTAGTGGAATTAATATAAAACCCTCCCACTACTTAATTTATAAACAGTCCCTCCACAGTTTCTGATATTCGTAAAAACCCCTTAGCTTAGTAACATTTACAAGTCAGCACTATGGGGTAATTACTTATTTACCCTTAACCATCAAATGCATTGACATTAATATTTATTCTAATAATCTTCTAAACATTTTAGAAGATCACTGGCCAGTTTAGAATAATATTCCATGCATTGATTTAAGTGAATATCTTTGAAGTGGATTTCATGTTGAATATTATAATCCTACTATGAGATTACAGTCATCCATTTTGCTCAGAATATTGGATCACGTTTTTCGTCGATTGACCTCACTGTTTGCAAAACAAAACAACTGTGACCCACATGCAGGGTATATATATATTCTCAGAATTAAGGACTTTTATCTAAAGTAGTGTAAAAATACTTTAAATGAGCTGATATGAAATATAAAGTATTTTTCGACGATCTAGTTCAATGTATTCCAAATACATCAATATACAAGTCTAGAAGTCTCTACTTCTGTGATGGAGATACATCACATCACTTACGTGATCGACTTCAGTATATTATAGTCTTCCAAATAACGTGTAGTTTATTTAGACCATGAACAAAGCATTAACTGATGAATCATATCTCTCCTCATATACAACACTTGTATATGAATAATTCATCGAAATTATTAATCTCACCATGCATGTTAAATATGATAAATTAAATTAATGATAAATCAAGTAACCATAGATGTCAAACTTGTTGTTTTTAGGGCATAACCCCAACAATCTCCCACTTGCACTATAAACAATCAAATGTCTCATTTAAACCCATCTCATGGACATGAGAATCAAAGACCTTCTGAGACAAGGCTTTGGTGAATGGATCAGCCAAGTTATCTGCCGAAGCAATCTTGGTGACAACAATATCACCCCGATTGGTGATATCTCTGACAAGATTGTATTTCCTTTGAATGTGCTTGTTGGCTTTGTGACCTCTAGGTTCTTTAGAGTTCGCAACTGCTCCACTATTATCACAATAGAGAGTAATAGGCGGAGTAGCTTCTGGAACAACTATCAGATCTCCTAGAAATTTCTTCAGCCATACTGCTTCCTTAGCTGCTTCGTTAACAGCTACGTATTCAGCTTCCGTGGTAGAATCAGCAATGCATTTCTGTTTGATGCTCCTCCAGCTGATAGCTCCACCACCAAGCGTGAAGACATATCCTGAAGTCGACTTCCTTTCGTCAACATCTGACTGAAAGTCAGAATCTGCATAACCAGTTGGAACTAGGTCTGTTCCTCCGTATACTAGCATATAATTCCTAGTCCTTCGCAAGTACTTTAGTATATGCTTTACGGCTGCCCAATGCATGCGTCCTGGATTGGATTGGTACCGACTAACCATGCCTACAGCAAAACAAATATCTGGTCGGGTGCACAGCATGGCATACATGAGGCTTCCCACAGCTGATGCATAGGGAACCTTTTCCATGTCTTCCTTCTCTTCAGGCGTCTTTGGACATTGACCCTTCGAAAGAGAAACGCCATGTCTGTATGGCAAGAATCCCTTGACAGAATCTTGCATTGAGAACCTTTCCAGTATTTTGTCTATATAAGTAATTTGAGATAGGCCTAACATTCTAGATTTCCGATTTCTCAGAAGTTTTATACCTAGAATGTAGCTGGCTTCTCCCAAATCCTTCATGCTGAAATGATTAGACAACCAAATTTTAACTGATGATAGAGCTCCTACATCATTCCCAATGAGTAGGATATCATCTACATATAAGACTAGAAAAATCACCACATTACCATTCAACCTTTTGTACACACATGGTTCATCAGGGTGTTGATCAAAACCAATTGATTTGATTGCCTGATCAAATCTGATGTTCCAACTTCGAGAAGCTTGCTTCAGTCCATATATTGACTTTCGCAATTTGCATACCATATGCCCTTGGTTGTCTGCTACAAAACCATCTGGCTGGACCATGTAAATGTCCTCTTCAAGATTGCCATTGAGAAAGGCTGTCTTGACATCCATTTGCCATATCTCATAATCATAATGAGCTGCAATGGAAAGAAGTATCCTGATGGATTTAAGCATGGCTACTGGCGAAAAGGTTTCATCATAGTCGATTCCCTCTTTCTGAGTAAACCCTTTCGCTACTAGTCTTGCTTTGTAGGTTTCAACCTTCCCATCAGGTCCTCTCTTCTTCTTATAAATCCACTTACACCCAATAGGTTTAATATCGGGTGGTGGGTTTACAAGTTCCCAGACTTGATTGGAATACATAGATTCCATCTCAGCTTTCATAGCATCCAACCATAATCTCGAATCTATGTCATTCATTGCTTCAGCATAGTTAGAGGGCTCAGTATCCTGACTATCAGGGACCAATTCAAAAGATTCTCCCAGTAGAATGTATTTAGCATACTTAGCTGGCAATCTTTTTGCTCTCTCACTACGCCGAAGCAATGGTGGTACAGGTGCAGCCGGAGGTTCTGGCTGATCTGGTTGTAAAGGTTGATCTACTTGAACCGGTGGTTCTAGTTGATCTATATCCACTTGTTCTTGCATTGCTGGAGGATCATGCAGAACATGGGGTATTTCTTCAACCTGTGGTAATGTTTGGTTCCGAAATTCCTGTACATATGTGTGCTCAGCTCTGGATGATACAGGGGCTTCAGCTGCGCCTCTGATCATTTGTCTAGATGAAGATGAAGTGAGATGAGGAATTATGAATGGCAAAGATGTAGAATGACTATACACTTGTTTGCTCACTGGATGTGAACTAGGTGTATGTCTTACTCCCACTGTCAAAGCATCCGATAATTCCTCCAACACAATCTTACTCTGTGGTTTGAAGTTTAATATATATTCCTCCTCGTGAAAGATTGCATTTGTACTAACAAACACTTTCTGTTCTCTAGGATTATAAAACTGATAACCACGAGTCCCCTTTGGATACCCTACAAATATGCTAACCTCTGACTTTGACTCTAGCTTGCTAGACTTTCCTTTCAGCACGTGTGCTGGACACCCCCAGATGTGAATGTGTTGTAAACTAGGTTTACGTCCAGTCCACAGCTCTCTGGGTGTCGTAGGAACTGCCTTACTAGGTGCCAAATTCAAAAGGTATGCTGCAGTTTCTAGGGCATATCCCCAAAAGGATAAGGGTAAGGAACTGTAACTCATCATGGACCTTATCATCTCTAATAGGGTCCTATTCCTTCTCTCTGCTACACCATTTTGCTGGGGAGTGCCCGGTGCAGTCAATTGGGATACTATCCCATGTTCCACTAAGTATGCTCCAAATAGGTTTGAGAGATACTCGCCACCTCGATCAGATCGAATAGCTTTCACTCTTTTACCTGTTTGGTTTTCAACTTCAGTCTTGAATTCTTTGAACTTTTCAAAGGATTCGGACTTATGTTGCATCAGGTAGATGTAACCATACCTTGAGTAGTCATCAGTAAACGTGATGAAGTACTCATAGCCACCTCTTGCCTGAATGTTTATGGGACCGCATACGTCTGTGTGAACTAATTCCAATAAATCCTTGGCTCTAATGCCTTTCCCAGAGAAGGCTCTCTTGGTCATTTTACCTTCCAAACAGGATTCACAAAGAGACCATGGTTCAATTTCCAATGAGCTAAGAGGCCCATCTTGAACCAATCTTTGAATCCTCTTCAGATTAATGTGTCCAAGCCTTAGATGCCACAAGTATGTGGAATTAGGTGAAGGTGATTTCCTTTTCAGAGAGGAATTTGATACATGCAGTTCCTTATTGTAAACATAGGGAATGATAGGAGAAACAATATACAGACCATCCACCAACATGCCAGATATAATAACTAAACTACCTTTAATTATTAAAACTTTAGTGGAATCAAATTCTAATTTCAAACCATCTCTAACAAGACAAGAAACAGAAATTAAATTCCGCCTAATATCCGGCACATAAAGACAATCCTTTAATAATAATGTATTATTCTCACTACCATAATAACTAGAAAGAAGTCGAACGTGTCCAATAGCAACGGCTGCAACTCTTGCCTCCGTTCCAAGGCTCAGGCATATCTCCCCATCATTTAGTTGTCTGGTTATCTGGAACCCCTGCAAAGAATTGCATACATGATTAGTGGCTCCAGAATCAATACACCAGGTGTCTGGTGTATTAGTGGCAACGTTTGCCTCCACAACTAATGATTCAAAATTACCTGAAGCGTTCTTCTTTGCTAGGTATTCCCTGCAGTTGCGCTTCCAATGTCCTGTCTTGCCACAATGGAAACACTTTCCTTTAGGCTTTGCATTTCCTTTGTCCTTGGACATCCCTTGAGGTTTGGCTGGTTGAGATGGTTTCTTGTTCTTCTTCTTGGACTTATTGCCCTTAAGCTTACGTCCGGAAGAACCCTCTGCTATATTAACACTACCAGTCTTTTGTCCTTTCATGATCCCTTCCGCTACAGTCAAATGATTCATCAACTCAGGAAGAGTAGATGTCATTTTGTTCATGTTGTATGTCATCTTAAACTGTGCAAAAGAAGACGGAAGGGAAGCAAGAATGACATCCTCCTTATAAGACTGTTTGAATGTGGTTCCGAGAGTTTCCAGTTCGTTGAACAAGCCCATCATGGTGAGAACATGATCACGAACTGGTGTACCCTCTGCCATTCTAGTGTTATACAGCCTCCTTGTCGCTTCCTGCTCAGCAGGGCGACTATGATGTGCAAACATCTCTTTCAGCTCTCGAACGATATCCACAGCATAAGGCACACTCTCATACTGATGCTGGAGGACATTGGATAAAGACGCCATGATATAGCATTTAGCCATGTCATTTGCCTTTATCCATTTATGATATCGTTCTTGTTCCTCTTGGGGTGTGTCAGGACCAGGAAGAGCAGGACATTCTTCATCAAGAATGAACTTGTAGTCTTGAGCGATGAGTACGATGTCAAGGTTTCTTTTCCAGTCAACATAATTAGGTCCGGTCAACTGGTTTTCTTTCAGGATAATGGAGAATGGAGAGAATGCAGACATCTATTTAACATGCATAACATAATAAATGGTGAGATATAATGATATATAATTTTAACTTTTATTTATTATAATACCCTCATATCATAATAAACATTGGATTCCTAATCTACCGTATGTGTTCATTATTCCTTGGGGACATCTGAACACATACCTGGATTAGGTGGAATTCCCAATTCCATCGATTTAATTTTCTGGTCATCTCATGCCTAATTAGATCGACATCCAATTGGTTTAGCCTCTGAAGAAATGAGAGACACCCGTTCCTTGGGGAATCATTGTCTTTCGTTTTTCAGTTGAGTGTGATCCACAGTCTCGGTTTAAAATGCTAGATTAATAAGAACAGTTTCCTTGGGGAAATCTGTGCAAACTACCTAGTTTAAACCTTAGCTCTATAAGCAGTCTATGCTGATAACCATTAGTACGTGATATTCCTTGGGGCGTTATCACGCCTAAATTTATCCATAGACTGATTGTGGAAGGCTATGGGATTAAATCCATATTGATTAAATCCCTCTCCCACTCAATTTCTTTGAAAGAGGGATTTTGATTAAGTGTGTACCTAATTTTACATACATCACATGCATAAAAACATAATACACAAAATAAATAAATTAATAATTCAATAATGATTGATTTTGTATCCCTTGGTTTCAAAAACCAAATACCAGTTAGTACTTAGAATAATAATTAGCATGTATTAAGCACCACACCTTTTAAAACCTCTTGAAAATTAGAAAAAATCACATTTTAAATAATTTCCAAGTCATCCCAAATCTAAAACCACGTGTTTGGACCTACGTGGGACCCACTATGAACTGTCCAAAATTTTTCAAAAATTTTTAAACAAAAAATTCGAAAAATAGGCCTGGACCGGTTCGGTTCAGGTCTGGTTTGGTTCGGTTCAGACCGGTTCGGTCCAAACCGAACCAAAACCACCTGAATCAGCTAAATCAGCTGATTCAGCTGATTCAGCCGAGTCAGGCGGTCTGACTCGCCTGAGTCAGACCGATCTGACTCGTCCCCGGTGGGTCGGGTCCGCGGGTCAGGCGGGCCGGATCCGCGGGCCAGGCGGGCCGGGTTGGCGGGTCAGGCGGGCTAGGGTTGACGGGCCAACGGGCTAGGGTTGACGGGCCAGCGGGTCAAGTCAGGCGGGCTGACCAACCCGCTGCCCTAACCCTGGCTTCCTGGACATGGGCTTGTCAAGTGCCAAGCCCACCAGGACGTACCCGGGCTTGGCCTTTGACAGGACCCATGTCCTGTTTTGTCTATTAAATTTCGAATGGGCTTGGTCTCACCAAGCCCATTTAAACTTCTAAATAAACAAACATCCTAACCCTAACAACCAATAGTAAACCTAAAGCCCATCCCTCCTATTCTTCACCAAAAAATATTTTAGCTTTCTAAAATATGACATATTTTGATTCCTTTTCAAAATTAGTAACTAGATTTTCAAAAAATTGTTTTAGAAACAAAATAAATTACAATTTTAGTAACTAAAACAAATAGGAAAAAATAAGCTTCTAGAAATAGTGAATTATTTGAAAAAGGCATCTATCAAAATAAGAAACTTTGCCCTTTTGGTTTGAACCCTTTTAAACCAAGATCCTTGGGACTAAATATGGTGCCTATTACTAACATGCAAATTTAATTCCAAACTAACAACAATCAAAATTAAATCATTAACTTAAATAAAAATCATGGATCAAAATAGATTGATATTTCCTTATTGGTTTCTTGGATTGAATCCAAAACCAATATTGACTTATCAATTTAGGAGCCTTTTAGGTTTAGATTATTAAATAAAATAAAACCCTAAAATTCTAGGGTTTCTAAAACCCATCGATCCAAGCCTTCCATCTTCCACATCTTCTTCTCTTTTGATCTCCATCAAAAACAAAGAACATTACATCCAACCTATACCCTTGTGTAGGGTGTACATCAAATCTAACATTTAAAAATTAAAAAGGCAGGGAAACCAAGAAACCAATTTTTCTTGCCCTTTTACATGCCTCCAAAATTAAATAACTAGATTCAATAACACATTCACATAAATCAATATTAAAATTAATTAATTAATTGATCCATGATCCTACACAATAAAAGATCCTAACAACAGATTAAGCTAGGCTCTGATACCACTGTTAGGGATTCTAGGTTTTTAAAATTTAAACAGGCAGCGGAATTAAAATTAGTTTAAAACTATTTCCTTGAATCCCTTTTAATTCTTAATCGCTGTTAGGAATCTTAAGAAGGTTGGAGGATTGTTACCTTTGAAGCGTGATTGAAGAAGACACTATGTTGAAGTTCTCCTCTTCCTGCTTCAATCCAACGGAGCGGATCTTCAAAACTGTTTCTCCTTCTTCCTCAAAACCAAACCCTAGTTTCAGTATTAATGGAGGCTAGGGTTTTTAGTATTTTAGAAGTAATTAGAATAGATGGAGAGGGAGGGGAATGGGAGCCACGATTTTTAGAGGGGTGGTCCTCTAAAAATCGCCCCTCCCTTATATATATAAGGGAGGCCATCCTAACCCTAATTCCAATTCCTAATTAGATCTAAATTGGGTCCCACTAAAACTAGCTAATTAATTTAGTTTCCTAATCCCTTTATAACTCTTATAAAATTAGGAACTAAAATAATAATTACAAGTTGGTCCACCAAGGACTTGTAATTGAACCCTCTAGGTTTAGTGGAATTAATATAAAACCCTCCCACTACTTAATTTATAAACAGTCCCTCCACAGTTTCTGATATTCGTAAAAACCCCTTAGCTTAGTAACATTTACAAGTCAGCACTATGGGGTAATTACTTATTTACCCTTAACCATCAAATGCATTGACATTAATATTTATTCTAATAATCTTCTAAACATTTTAGAAGATCACTGGCCAGTTTAGAATAATATTCCATGCATTGATTTAAGTGAATATCTTTGAAGTGGATTTCATGTTGAATATTATAATCCTACTATGAGATTACAGTCATCCATTTTGCTCAGAATATTGGATCACGTTTTTCGTCGATTGACCTCACTGTTTGCAAAACAAAACAACTGTGACCCACATGCAGGGTATATATATATTCTCAGAATTAAGGACTTTTATCCAAAGTAGTGTAAAAATACTTTAAATGAGCTGATATGAAATATAAAGTATTTTTCGACGATCTAGTTCAATGTATTCCAAATACATCAATATACAAGTCTAGAAGTCTCTACTTCTGTGATGGAGATACATCACATCACTTACGTGATCGACTTCAGTATATTATAGTCTTCCAAATAACGTGTAGTTTATTTAGACCATGAACAAAGTATTTACTAATGAATCATATCTCTCCTCACATACAACACTTGTATATGAATAATTCATTGAAATTATTAATCTCACCATACATGTTAAATATGATAAATTAAATTAATGATAAACCAAGTAACCATAGATGTCAAACATATTGTTTTTAGGGCATAACCCCAACATAAGTAGAGTATTAATAAAAAAACTGAGGGGGTTAATAAAGTTTTTCTCGTCATATAGATCAACATCACCCACTATACTATTTCTATGTAGCCCTACAAGTAGATGTTAATGGAGTGTAAGAATAAGTAGGGTGCTAATAGTGTTTTCCTTTTCAAAATTATAGAAGTGGGAGGTTATTGCATCTCCTCTTAGAACACCCCCTTATAACGCCCCCTCTTGTGGGGCCCACATGCGATGCATCTAGAGGCTGATTTTTTTCGAGGATGTTTTTCTCACTATGTATATCATCATATTAAAACATCACTTCGTTCTAAAACTTCTAATCCCTTCAAATTAACTTTTAAAAATTAGTAACTATTTGGTAACTATTTGAGGGGTCAAATAGTTGCTAATTTTCTGGACACAAATAAGACGCCATCTGCTTACTTGAAAGTTGAAACAATATAAAGTCTAACCTTATTGGTCTGCCCGAGCCGGTGAGCTCTAGCCATTGCTTGTAAATCAGCGTGAGGATTCCAATCACTGCAGAACAGACAGGGTTATGTGAATGCAAAACATGGACTAATAATGTAAAATATGATAAGAACTAACCAGAAAAATAGAAACTAAAAGAGCACATGTTTTACCTGTCATAAATAATAACTGTGTCAGCAGTAGCAAGATTTATTCCCAACCCACCAGCTCTGGTAGAAAGCAAGAAACAAAATCTGGAAGAGTTCTTGGCAAAAAAATTAGCCCATGGATACATCAATTGTGAGCCCCACAGGAAGGGGTGTTATAAGTGGACGTTCTAAGAGGGGGTGCAATAACCTCCTTCTAAGGAGAATATTTACTATTATAATGTGGTTCCAACATGCATTTAGCGGATTATATGTTCTTAGGTCATGCTCTTGAACATCCCACACAAACATATTCAACCTTATTCTTGCACCCCTCTAGCTACACCTCTTTCTCTACGGGCTAATTTAAATGAAGATGATTTCCTCATCATTTAAATCAAAATTAGTCCTATGATATCTCCATGTTGGGCCGCAAGTGGGTGTAAATGGAGTGTCGAATAACTGGAGTGTTAATACCACCCATCTTATTCTAATACTACACTTCTTTTTTTATCGATCTCTTATTCTTACACAACACAAACATATTTACGTATTTACGCCAGCATATGGGACTCACATTTCATGAAGTGGTTGATTTTGATCTACTTAATGTTGACATCATTCTCACAAAAAAAAATTTCAACCTTCGAATCATCTCCAAATGAGCACCACACTGGTGTAAATGAAGAATATATAAGAAAAAAAAAAAGACAAAACTTTTACCATCAATATGCAAACCAGTGAAAAAGAAGGTAACGTACCGCCAGGCTTAAAAGGAGGTGCACAAAATAGCACTCGTTTGTATTAATATCTAATTGGGTTTAATTTCCCTTCGAATTTTTTTAGTAAATTTGATTGGCTGTCGCCTATCACAGATGGTATTCGATTGGACTGCCCTGCATCTACTTAATTATGATCCTTCCAAGTCATCAGAGAATCTGAGTAAGATGTTTGTCAACTTCTTCCATGGCATTATGTCCTTTCCCCTCAACGTCCCCGGCACTACTTTACATAAATGTTTAAAGGTACGCGTACTTAATTAAGAAAAATTTACTTCAAAATTAAACTTATCTTTTAAATTCCTCCTTATGTGTAATTAAAATTAACGATATTTATGGAGAGTCCATAAGGAATTAGAATAATTTCGGCCAAGATGATATATCCAAATGATAAATAGATTATATTCACCGAAAATCAGTCTTTGTATCATCTGCATATAGGCCTTATAATATCTATGTCCATATAGTGGAGAGGGATATTGCACCACTTATTTTTTTGGAGCCCGCAAAGAGATGATCTAAGGACTAATTTTCAGTGATGGTGTTCTCCTCATCGAGTAACCAGCCCATTCTGAAACTTATAAGTTTTAACCCCCTCTTTTCTGGTGCTTAGATGGGAAATAATCAATAATTTGTAGCATGTTGTAATCTCATCTTTTCTTGTATTTTTGCAATAATAAATTTTAGCCTTTGATCATCAAAAAGTTCAAACCCCTTCAAATTATCTCGTGAAAAATAGGCAAATTTTAAACATCTTTCTTAACCGTTAATTTTTCGATAAACTTTTTATGATGTTAAAAATTCTAAAATGGGCTAATTCTCAGATATGTACGTTGATCTACATAGTGAGGAAACATCATAAAAAAAAATAAAAATTATCCCTTGTATCATCTCCTGTTCTTTGTCCCAAAACAACAAGTGATAGGGCGTAATAAGGTGTGGTGCATTATTCCTCCCCATATATATATATATATATAGATTACCGATAAATATCACATTTTTCTATAATATATCGATCGTTAATTATAGCTATATATATCTAGGAATTTATAATCATTGTTTAAATTTTAACCCCTAGCCTTCAAAGCGATTTATGTACAAAATTATTTGTAATTTTAAACCAACATTTGATGGGATTATAAGTTTTTAATTGGGATGATTTTATATGATGCTAATCTATATGTCGAAGAACATCATTACTATAACTATTAGCTCTTGGATCATCTCACGTAGATTCCATAAAAATGTTAGCTACCTTCGCAAAGTATCACTAGCTCCTCCACATATACATATACTTCATGCAGTAACTTCCAATTAATTAATGATTTGATATTTTCAGGATCAGAAGACGGCTATGAAATTGACAAGGGATATCGTACATGAGAGACTTACTTCCTCCGAGAAGCGTCATGGCGACCTCCTTGATCAACTTATAGATGACATGAAAAATGAAGAATTTTTGACAGAGGATTTAATCTTTTCTATCATATTTCTGATTCTTTTGGCCAGCTTGGAAACGATTTCTTCTGCTCTCACCTTAGCAATGATCTTACTAACAGACCACCCTTTCGTGGTGAAAGAATTAAAGGTCAGTGATCAATTAATTGAAAAACTAATCAATTTTAATATTAATTAATTAATTTATTAGATATTTTAACATTGAGATGATTCAAGGCTGATTTTTTTTTTGTCAAATAGATTATTTTCTCAAAAAATCAGCAATTTCGAAATTCTTAGCCCAATGAAAAATTGGTTTAACATTAATGAAAAAATGCACGTCTTATTAATTACTCAATTTTTTATGGCGACATAAGTTTTAAAATGATCAAATAATTTGTGAAGATGAGCACGATGAGTAGATCTATTCTCGCAAAAAATCAACAGTTAAATCATCTCTATATAAGTCCTACAGGGGTAGTAGCAACAAGTACGATGGCCAAGTACTAAATCTATAACCTCGATGATCATGTGGATCAATCATCAATGCTTTTATTTTTTAATTAAAATAAGTTTCATCGATGTTTAGGAAGAGCATGAGGCAATTCTTCGAAGAAGGGAAGAAAATATAGATTCTCCGCTGACATGGAAAGAATATAAATCAATGACTTTTACTTCTCAGGTATGCATAACTAACTAGTCTTACGCAATTATATATAGAGTAAGAGAATCCACGGTCGTATTGTCTATTTTAATTGTGTAAAAGTTAAAAATCTTTTAAAAAATTTAGAAATACACCATCGTATTCACAGTGCTACCGTTGCCAAATTTATGATAAGAATAAAAAAAATGGGGCGGTCTTTGAGATACCGCCTCATGCTGGGCGTTATTTCAGAGGCTGCCCCATTTTTTTTTTAAAAAAAACCCTTTAAAAAATCTGAATTATTTTGTGATATTTTTTTTAAAAAAAGATTTTCGTAAGATTTTTAAGGAAAAAAAAAATCAGCCGGTATCTGAGAGTTAGCCTGGTGGTGGTATCTGAGAGTTAGCCTAGCATCCTGCCGACTCTCAGAGTGTGCCCCACGACCAGGCTAACTCTGAGATACCGCCTGATGCCAGGCTAACTATCAAAGTCCGCCCATCTAATTTTCTATATATTTTTACATCTTGTGTATTTTTCCACAATTCTCTCTCCTCCTACTCTAAATTTATATTTTTAGACAATCCAGTACGAGTTACTGTTTAGATAATTCTACTAAATTTAGCTAGCATTGTGGATACTCTAAGGATATTAATTAAGCATCTTTTCATTTTGAAACCACCCATTATCGTACCCTCATAAACGAAGAAGAATAATCTAAATGCATATTTTTTGTAAGGATGTATGATATGATCTCGTGACCATATATATTAATCATCCTTACAGAAAATCAGCTTACCAGCTTGTCGTTCCAAAACTTTTAACCACTTAAAACTTTACTGGTAGTCTAAATTTTTTTGAAGATCTAAACTTTTTAAAGGGGTTGGAAGTAGTTTTCTATTAATCTAATGTATTTTTTTTATTAATTTTACATTATTTTTAGTAATATTTATAAAGAGGTTTGTATACTCCACACATACACAATGAATAATAGATGTTGAACTCCGGCTTAATATGTCGTGCTAGACAGAGGAATGGGCGATCCCAATATTATTTTTGTATTTAAATTGAGGCATACTGTTGAGAGAGAGTGAATAATAAAGTGACAATAAATAAGCATTCACGCCTTAAGAATTTGACCTGTGGTACTAAAGGTTTGAGCTGTATAAATATACTACTAGTCTTCATATGCCCCTGCTAACAACGGCAACTTTCATTAATTTATTTTCATTTTTGTAATTTTATTTTTCTAATATTTTGTTGAAATAAAAGGTAAATTCAACAACCATGATATAGAATCTTTTTACCATTTAAA
>MVGT01003030.1:72607-110156 GCA_002174775.1 Macleaya cordata | reverse complement strand
AAATTGAACAACTTATAGGATTATAAATTGTTATTGAAATTAAAAAAAGAGATTTGTTTCCTTAAATTGAAATTGTAGGAAGATAATGTGTAAGAAAAAAGCATATCAGAATGATGTCTTAAGAATGTGACCCATGACATGGTCGGAAATTTCTTTCTTATAATATAATGTAATAGTTAATTATATAATTGTGCTAATTACAGGTTATCAATGAAACACTTAGGCTGGCTAATCCTGACCCAGGGATGTTAAGAAAGGTTATCAAAGATATCCATATAAATGGTATGTTAAACATTAATGATTGAGATTTATATGTTGATTATGAACCATATAAATGTATATATATATATTAGTATGCATAGTAGCCGAATCATTCCAATTAAATAATTAAACTTTTTTTTTAAACATGACGAGCCCTTCTACGTTGACCCAAAAATTCTCATCCACTAAATTCATCCGCTAATTGTCACCAATTAAATTTAAAAAGAGAACCAGAAGTGCATTCAATTCATCTTCTCTCTAAATTTAATTAGAGACACATCAGCGAATAATTTTAATGAGTGAAATTTATGGGTGAGTATGAGTTTTTTTATTTTTTATTTTTTGTTTACTTTTATTGAGTTTTAACTTGTTTGATGTGCATTCACACAGGATATGTAATTCCAAAAGGATGGACAATTATGGTTGTAACTTCAGCTATACATATGAATCCTGACAAGTTTAAGGATCCCCTCGCCTTCAATCCATGGAGATGGAATGTGAGTATTACATCAGTTAATTATCTCCATAATTAAAATTCATATATACAAATGAGTGGAAAACCTTGAGCCCGGGTATGAAAATCCTCTAAAAAACCTTAGTATTGTGCCTGAGAGGGACACATAGGATGATCCAAAAGGTTGGTTTTAGGTGAAAATGATGTCCTTATCTTAGAAACAATTCCTAAACCTAATTTCATCAAAAGTTGGTCGAAAAGTAGCGGTAAAAACAACGAATATTTATGTATTTTAAAGTTGATTTTATTCAGACTTTTAATGAGGTTCGAAGTCTTAGAATGGAATGATTTTTATGAAGGTGGTCTCTTTGGTGAGGACATCATCCTCAAATCAACCTTGGTGCATGCCATATAAGCTCCAACGAATCGTTATGCATGTACTGTGCCAGGTTAATTATCATACTTGTGCCGTGCCTCATGGACCAAATATCGTATCCATGCTACCAAATACCATGCCCGTTCCATGCCTCATGGTCTGGATGCACATTTGTAAATGACCCAGCCCAGCCCAGTTTAGGCCTCTATGTATTAGTATTCTAAAATTTGGTGTCCATGATTAAGCATTCTGTTTTTACAAAATTGGGCTAGAAGTTCTGATTTTCTATACCGATTTCCTAGCGAGGATGGGCCCTTTTTATTTTATAAGGTTTGTCCCTCTTTTTTAGCATTTTACAAACCCAAGAGTTGTTTTAGTTTTTTTTGTCTTAAAACTAATATATTTTCATACCTAAACTACCATTAAAGTGTAAATTCTAACTTTTTGTTTTGTACGGAGTGGTGAGGTGATAAAGAGAGAAAATAATGCCTTTTAAAATTCAAAAAATACTATAACTTTTAATCTACAAATTGAATTTTGATAAATTTATATATTTAGAAAATATTTTTCGAGATCGTCAAAATGAGACCAGACAACAATATCAAAAAAAAAGAAAAAAATATTTGTAACTCGACTAGGCAAACAAATTGCATAATAAAAAATCTAAAAATTGTGCGAGTTGTAATTTTCATAGGCTATTTTTGCATACTTTTGAGCATCTGCACTTTTCTAAGCCTCTATGTAGACAAATTGCATAATAAAAAACTCAAAAATTATTTTTGCATAGTTAAAAACTTATGCAAATTACGTACTTTACATACTTTGCATAGACTTATTTTGCATACTTGTGAGCATCTGTACTTTTTTAAGCCTCTATGCAAACATATTGCATAACAAAAAAAAAATCTAGGAATTGCATTTGCATAGTTAAAAATCTATACGAATTGTAATTTGCATAGGCTATTTTTATATATTTTTGAGCATTTGAACTTTTTTAAGCCTTTATGCATTTCAAATTCGCATGTTTTGATGTTTAGTAAAATATTGAAGTTCATGGTATACAAATTCAAAATTAAATTATGTATGCAAATTAAAGTTTACATATAATTATCTTGAATATAGCTTGGTATATGATTTTTTTTTTTTTGAATTTGATATTTATGTCTGATCTTGTTTTAAAGATCTTAAAAAATGCTTTCTAACAATATAAATTTTGTTCAAATTTGATTTGTATTTTGAAAGCTATGGCCATTTTTATACCATCAATATTCAGTAGAGGGTTTTCCATCTTTTTATATTGTGTTAACATCCGCCAAAGACTGTGCATGCATAAAAATAAAAATAAAACCTGCCCACTAGATACGTTTTTTTTTTCCCACACAAGGATATCTCATTCATTCTTTTCTTTTTTTTTATAACTTGTGCTAGTTGGTTTGTTGTGTCATTGCTTTAACATGGTTATTGTATGTGGGATATATTAATTCTTGGTTAAATTTTTATACCAGTAATTAGCTTGCTAATTAATTATAAGGAAAAGGATATAAAGGAGGATTACTCTAATTCTTGTTTCTTGATTTTTTTTTTTAACAAAAAAGGATCGTGAATCAAATACTCCAGCTAAAATTTTCAAACCATTTGGTGGAGGCATGAGGGGTTGTGTAGGATCAGAGTTCAGTAAGGTGGTGATGTCCATCTTTTTCCATACCTTGGTCACCAAATTCAGGTAACATATATAATATACGTACATATATTCTTTTTCTTTTTTTTCTTTTTTTTCTTGAGGGGAATACGTTCATATATTCAATAATAATTTATGTTATACACGTCTATTTGAAGTCTCGGAGCACTACCTAGATCGATCAGCTAACCCAATGAGCCGTCAATATTTTTATATTTTTTATATTCATCTAATATCTTTTCAAAAATTTCCCTCAATAAAAGTACGAAACTTCTATTGACCTAATTTTAAAATTACACAAAAATATCACATTCTAAAATTTAAAAAACGACAAAAAAAACGGTTTCCAAACAATTCTATTGTTCCTTTCTGCCCAAATAGACCAGATTGCGAGGGAGTAATTATTATAATATACATCCAATATAACCTTTTAATTCTATTGAGAGACGTAATATCATATCTTTGTATTTTTTTTCTTTTTTCTTTTTTTTTTTGTGGTCATCGTAGGTGGACGAAAGTCAAAGGAGGATCAATAGCTCGGAACCCTGCTCTATCATTTGGAGATGGTTTTCACGTTAAAATCTCGAAGAAGAATCAAACTATGGAGGAGGCAAACACTTCCTAAAATCGATTCTAAAATAAAATGCATGGCTTTCAAGCATGGTGGTTAGTTATATTAGCATCTTCCGTCGAGATAATATTTTGTATAATATATCGATCTCATCAAAAAATATTTTGTATAATATAATATCTTTCTTCATTTTTTTTTCTATTTATAAAAAATAGAGATAATATTTTGTATAATATATCTCATCAAAAAATATTTTGTATAATATAATATCTTTCTTCATTTTTTTTTCTATTTATAAAAAATATACGCTTTTATTTATTTTTTAAGTGCATGTTTTGATAGGTCGTGTTCAAACGCATGTATTTTATGAATGAAAAATAATTTTATTGAAAATCTTAGTGGAAAATTGATTTTATTTTAATTTTAAATTGAAAAACTTTATTCCACATCACCCACAATCTCTACCGTCCATTTATTAACATCAGACGATCTCACAACGTCTGAACTGAAATCAGGGGATCCCAACCAAGTAAAGCTCACAAGATCTAATTTAGACCTTAATATAAAGAAGAATGCTAGCGATAATCGCATGCAAATGGGGTTATAAAGGATGTATTCTTTGATTCAGTGTTTGAAAACGTGAGAAGAAATACCAAATTACCCATAGAAAATGGGAGGTATTGTCCTAAGATTTTGATAGCTCGAAGCCAGGGGCGGAGCCAGGATTTTATAGTGCCGGGGCTGATGTTTCAGCTTATTTGCAATCACTCGTTTAATTTACGTCTAATAAACAAATTTTACATTTTTTTTATAATCCCTATCAACTCTCACATTTTTTCAATAAGCACTTATATTATATGAGTTTATTGTAGTATTCATATTTTATTTTCTAACCCCAACATCAACAATGAAAAGACCGACTTGTTTTTATTGTTAGAATTGGACTAACTTTTAGCGGGGTTAGAGTTTTAAAAATAGGTTAATTTTTCATGAGTGTTATTTTCATGGTGAAGAGAACTTCACCACCGAGTCGGCCACCGACCTGACTCGGTACTGACTTGGACTCATACTCGGACTCGGTTACCACCGAGTCGGCCACCGAGTACGAGTCGGGGAACCATGTGGTCCGGCGATATCATGAAAAGAGAAGTAAATATTGAAGAATGGGAATATTTAAAGTTTGAACCGTACATCGTAGATGATGTGCCTAACTGTAGCAAATCTTTACACCAATTAATCATTTAATTTGTTCATTAAATTTATTGGATTTGATCCAGTGCAATTCGATGTAATTTATCTATCTTGCAACACCTTATTTATTGGCTGAAATCAAGTACTAGTACATAGATAATAGATTTTTTCCAAATCTTACCCCTGGCTACAGCCGGGGGAGCCAACTAATGGCTCCGCCTCTACTCGAAGCCAACTTGAAAAATATAACCCTATATATATTCACATAAATTAAAAATAAAAAATAATGCAATTTGGGCAGGGCACTGAAAAATCAAAACCCCAAAGCAACACTAATTTACTTACTTATGCTCAAGGTTGGGCTTGTATCTTTGAATACTACCAAACTTCAGCTTGGGATGAAGTCACACGCCGCAAAAGTAAACAGGATAATTAAGAAGTGGAGTAAAAAAAATTTATTAAAGAAATAATTACATTTTTTAAAAATGTAAATTTAGAGTAGGAGGAGAGAGAATTGTATAAAAATACATAAAATATAAAAATATATAGAAAATTAGATGGGCGGACTTTGAGAGTTAGCCTGGCACCAGGCGCACTCTCAGAGTGATATCTCAAAGGTCGCCCCATATTTATTTTTTTATTTTTTTATTTTTTTCTTAAATTTGGATAGCAGTAGCACTGTGTACGATTGTGTATTTCTAAATTTTTTTAAAATTTTAATTTTTACATAATTAAAATAGACAACACCACTGTGGATGCTCTAAGCCACCGAATCTCTTTCCAAGGCAATTTGGATGGGCGGCCCGCGGGCCCTTGGGTAGCGCAATTTCATCTCTTAAACCCGAATACATATTATAAAGCTGCCGACAAAAACATTATGGTCCAGTCCACTCTGCATGCAATTAAAATGGTGCTTTGGGCTTAAAGTAAGGAACAAACACAAGGACTTCTACTTCAATCAATCACAAAGAGCCACCTAGATCCAATTATTGATGAGAAAAGAGGCTATTCTGCATTTGTTGTTGTTCCTCCCCTTTTTTTGGACAAATATACCCTTGACTTGCTGATCATGATCTCTTGAACCAAGAGTGTGTCAAAAGAAATGGTTCATATTTTGGATCCCATTGGTTCCTTCTTTTAGGCGAGTAAAGTAAAACCTATATAAATTAAAAGACTAGGATTGGTTAAATTTATTAATTAATTGAAGTGTCAATATTTTTAAATTTGGTTCCTCTCTTGGTCCAAATATAGTTTCCATGGGTTCCTCTTATCAGAGTTCAGATTGAGGAAATTTTAGATGTGGCGTTAGTGTCGATGGGGTCCTGGGGGTTTCTTAACAATGCGACATCTGTTACATCAAAAGCTGCCCAAATTCTACTTTTTAATGTCAGAAAAGTAAAAATGTTACTTTCCTATTTTGCCCTTTTTTACTTTTCTTTCTTTCCCTCAAAAACTTACTTATTTACAAATGGGTCCCTAATAGTTGAGAACTATATATATTATAATGGTCCCTTGAATTTTGACCAAGTCGACATCAAAATAACATGATATGGTCTCCTTGAATTTTGACCAATTCGACGTAAAGACCCTGCTTGGTAGCATAGTAAATATTTGAAGAGTGCAAATGGTTGCAGCAGTAAATATTTACCACAACAAATGATTGTGCCAGTAAATAGTCGTTGTTGCTTGGTATGTTTATTGCAAATTTGGGGAATTATTTTCTGATGCCTGTTATATAAAGCTGGAATCTGGATAGAAAAAATTACAGGGGTAGAGATAACAAGATTTGAGGCTTTAAGAGAGAGAGAGAGGATCAAGGTCTGAAAAAAAGTTCTTGTGTTACTTTGATGAAGCTATCAAACCTGAAATCCTCTTTTTTATGAAGAAGAAAACCCTATTTTATAAAATCTGATGAAACCCTCAAACTGAAACACTTTTTTATGAAGAAGAAGACCCCAATTTCTAAAATCTAATGAAACTCTCAAACTGAAACCCTCTTTTTTATGAAGAAGACCTAATTTCTAAAGTTTGATGAAACCCTCAAACTTAAATCATCTTCTTCTTTTTTATGAAGAGCGCCCCTCTTTTGTGATGATGAAGAAGACCCTCTTAATTTTACCTCTCAATTGTGAGCCCAAAAAAATTCATCTTCTCCCCTCTCACGTTCACGGTTCATCCATGGCTTCTCATGGAGTCTGATTATCACAGCCACTACCCATCACCACAAACAACAAAAATAAACCCATATCCTTCCTATTCTTTGTGTCTTAGAGAGAAAAAGGAGAGAGAGAGGGTCTTCTTCATCATTCCCAAACCACAAACAACAAAAATAAACCCATATCCTTCCCACGCTCTGTCTTTCTCTTCTCAATTTTTGTTTAGAAACTTGAAAAAGAAACTAATAAAACTGAGTATTATACGTGGTTTTGATTTTTTATTTTTTTAATCGACAAAGAGATTGATGATTAGGGACCCATTTGTAAATAAGTAAGTATTTGAGGGAAAGAAAGAAAAGTAAAAAAAGGGTAAAATAGGAAAGTAACATTTTTACTTTTCTGACATTAAAAAGTAGAATTTGGGCAGCTTTTAAAGTAACAGGTGTCGAATTGTTAAGAAACCCTCAGGACCCCATCGACACTCACGCCACATCTAAAATTTCCTCGTTCAGATTCCCTGTTTCCTTTTTCCATGTCTCATTGCTATTTTGCTTTGCCATCAAGCACCCACGAAAACGATTCAGTGGCTGATTTTCTAGTTAGAATATCCTTCTCGCCTCACATATCATTCTTACAAAAAATTTAATCCAGTCTAAAACTTTAAACCCTATCAAAAGTTAATTAAAAAATTAATAATTTTTTTATTTTTGTTAAAATCAAACAGTTCATTCTCTGGTAAAAGAGTAACTTCGTAACAGTTGATTTTCTGATCCGCCTTTGATGGAGTTAAAAGTTTTAGAATGGATTGATTTTTTGTAACAAAAATCAACAAGTCTATTTTTGCATGGAGGGTTACAAAACCGGTTACAACATTTAATGATTCAGACAAATTATGACATATGCAGGTTTGGTCTTATCAAACCTTTAATTAATTTGTAGTTGGTTTATAAATGTTTTGGGTCAGGTTTCCACCTTAGTGGACTCCGTGCAATACCAGTCACAAAAATTGTTTAGTTTTCATCTGATGAAGAAATTTAATCCAACGGTCCAAATAACAACTCCTAATTTTTTTTCTCTTTTGTTCGATTGATTGTAAACAAACAGAAAAAAGAAAAAGAATCGAACAGAAAGAAGAAGAGGAGGTAGAACCCAGGCTACCGTGGCTCCCTCCGGCACTCCCTCTCTTCTTCTCTCCGTCGCCGCCGGTTGAATTTGCTACCGAAATCTTGTCGGCGTCTCAATAACAAAGCTTTTTCTGAAATATGGTCTCCCTCTTTCCCGTCTTATAAATTAAAGAGGTAATGATCTGTTTTTATACTGCTCTCAGAACTTTGTTTTCTTCAGTGACTTAAATTCGATTTCTCTCTCTAACATCTCTTACTGCTAATGAATAATACTTGGATATAAATTCTTGTTTTGGGGATTCCGATTTTCTTTTATTAGTACATTAGGGTAGGACATATATAAATTTTTTTTTGATAGGAATTAGGGTAGGACATAAGTTCTTTTTTTTAATAGGAATTTTATGTAGTTTGTGGACTGCAATCGATCTTTGGATGATAGATTTTGTTTATAAATTTGGATATTAGGGTTTAATATTCCAACGGTGGTTATAAAGGAAGAATATGAACCCATCATTAAATTTGGGTTA
Source organism: Macleaya cordata (assembly GCA_002174775.1). Lineage (NCBI taxonomy): Eukaryota > Viridiplantae > Streptophyta > Magnoliopsida > Ranunculales > Papaveraceae > Macleaya > Macleaya cordata. The sequence continues at coordinate 101,818 of MVGT01003030.1, read as the reverse complement.
ACATTTGTTTCCCATTACCATTTATGTGCTAAACTAATAAGGTTCCAGAGCTGATTTTTGTTAATTCTTATCTGATTTCTCCTTCTCATTTCTAGGTTAAAATGTTCTATCTTATGGTTAATCCTTAATATTTTGGGAGTGCTAGCTGAACCTTATATTTGCTTACATGAATGAGAATTTTTTACTTTCCTTTTCTATAGGTTTTTTGCTTACTTGTTTCTCATGTTTGCTAGGCCTCATGTACCAATCACCAAAATTAGAAGATTCAGAACTTGCTTGCATTATCCTACTTGAGCTTACTTGCATTATCCTGATTTTATATCCTGTATTGTTTAGTTCTTCAAGCAAAGAATACCCAGGTTATTATCTCAATCAAAATAATTAGTAAGAAAAGAGCATTTTGATTTTTGAATGTTTATATCAGAATTAATGCTTTAATCTGTTTATTTTTATAGGTTTTAATCTGCACTATTATATATATATATATATAGGAATGGAGGTGGAATCATCAGATGTGGAAATATTAGGGGACGATGTAATAGATGTGGATCATGAACTGAAGAAAGACCAAAATGAAATAGTTGAGCCTCAGGGTTGTCGAAGTGTACGTTAATTATCTATTCTTTTTCTTTCTTTCTTTTTTTTTTGGCATAACTAATTGTAGCATATCTGTGATAGGATTCAGCCCCACAATGTTGGAATGCTTCTTATGATATGAATGCCATGCCTTGCGATTTTGGAACTGTAATCCAGCATCCCGTTCAAGGGTACTCCACTCAGCCTCCAAATGATACTCTTGGACTGAGGTTATTTGGGGCTAACATCAACAAGTGCTAGCTTTGTAAATCCTTTTGTGAGATAACTTTTGTTCGTAGGCACTGGGAGGCTAATCGTGGGGCTGACTTTTGACAAAATCAGCTGCAAATTATCAGTGAAGTTGTTTTGGTCTGACTATATTCTTTTTTGTATAGCTATATACTATTTTTTTGGTGAGGTGGAGTGGCAATATTCCTTCTTGTATAGCTAATTATTTTTTGATGATGTAAGAGGGAGGGCCTTCCCCAAGTGTGTAAGGCCCAAAATTCTCTATCAATAGATTTGCTAAAGATCTAATTAATAGTTTAATTTGGAAAGCACTGAAATTTTGTAGTGGTTTTAGCACATTTCTCATCGAGGGATTTTTCAAACCTACCACCTCTTAATCTTAAATTGGCATCTTAAATGTAGTGGCTTAAAAATGACCCATACACAAATAAATACTTGTGTAGGAGGATTTCAGTATTCTATCCACAACAGAAAATTTTGAAAGAGGATTCAAGTTTGGTTCAAAAAAGGTAAGAGTGTAAATGGCTCTCATGTTCAAATAAAATACATCACTGCCAGTAAAAACACTAAAGAGGAAAAGCTTCCACAACATCATGTAAAGAGGAAAAAAAAACATTTATAACCATAAGAGGAAACTATCCCTTTAATACGCAAATACTCCATTACAAATATAAGATCACCAACCCAACTAAGTTGTCTAACAACTTGCTTTCTTTATCTTCATCAACCTTAAGGCTACCTAGCATTCTAAAACAGAATTGCAAAGATGTAAATATGTTCTACTTTTGTACTCACGCTCTTCTTCAATGTTCAAAGTGTAATCAGTCCCCCATGCTTGGCATCCTACAAATAAAAAAATTTGGGCCATTAGTAGAAGAATTGATTAGTATAAGATAGAAAATTTTCAACTCTAAATTTTGTTTGCAAGTGGAGATCAAGTTAGAACATAATAAATTGAATACGGAGAGAGATAAAGTTAAAGAAAACTTAGCTTCCAACTCTAAATGAAAATCATAAAAATGAAGATCTAACTTTGACGCAGCGGAAAAAACGAGAAAAATTCTAGTTCATCGCCTAGAATTGAAGAACACCAAAATAACTCTCAAATTAAGAGAAAACTCAAATATCTGTATTTTTAATTGTCATCTCTATAAATTGTCTACTACATCTCCTTATATAATAATAAAAACTTCCTAATTCTAATAGAATTGTAATTAAAAGAAACTTCTAATCTAACAAGGAAACTGCTAAATAATAAAATAAAAATACCCAAATAATAAAAATTACTAGCTAAAATTTAAAAAATACTAAATTCCTAATTATGCTAAAATTTAAGACGGACCCACGAAATCTGTCCTGCATCAGTCTCCCCCACTTGAGAAAGACTCGTCCCGAGTCATCCTGTAGAATTTGATATTCTCTTCCAACTGCTTCTTTGAGATGACTCTCTCTTGAATTATGCATAGGAATAATGAGTAGTTCATGACTTAACAAAATCGGCAAAATACTTCGATGAATTTTCTTTCTGAATTTGTAACTCCAAGGCTTGAAGCTCTCTTTAAAACTTCGGAAACATTTGAAGATATCTGCAACAAAGTCATCATTTACGACAAACACAAATAGAGATTGTCTAATTAAATCTCGTAAATAAACAGATGAAACCATAGTGGGTGTGCAAAACTGATCAAAAGGATCTTCATAAGGATGGAAATTAAGTGGTGGGACATCCATCTGATATAACTCATATGTCTCCTCCTTAAATTCAACATGATTCACCTCTTGAAAATTATTATCAACAACGGCTTCAATTGTGGGTGGATCAATCGTACCTTCTGTGCTCTCTTCTTTGAGAATGATTGGCTCATCTTCACGTTCAACAAGAATTTCGGCTTCTAAAATTATATCATCACGTGTAGGCAAAGCAATAGAAGAAACACAACTAGATATTACCTCAGAATTCTTAGAAACATCAGCTATGTTTTCCTCTTCAACTCGTTCCACGGAGATCTCTATTTTAGTTGCCACATCATCAATGATAGGTAAATCTATAAGATTAGAGTTTACCTCACTTGTAGTGACTGTTGAAACCTGCTTCAGATGAGCATTTACGTTCACTCCCAATATGAGTTGTTGAACCATCTATTTCAATTCATCTAGCTCTTGACCTAGATCTCTTTCCCCATGATTAACAGTCGGATTAACTGCTTTAAGGTCTTCTTGTGGAAGGAATACGATCCTCAATATCTTCTTAAATATAGGCCAATCACTAATTATTGCCTCTCCTCAGTCAAACCGATTCCATTGCATATCATTAAGTCCTTCATAAGTTGCCTTCGAAAGATGTTGTTCAACTATGAACACCTTATCTTCATCACAAATCCTGTTTTTCCATAAAAGATTTTCAATCTTTTTAAGCCAAAAATCAATATGAAATTGGCAATCAAAGAGTGGAATTTTGGACTGCTTGTGAACTTGTACTCCTTTACGTCGCTCTTTAATAATTGTCGCCTATCTCGATTCTCATCCCAATGTAAACATGGTTTGGAGATGAATTTAGCAAATACTTGCACATCCTCACCATTCACATCATCATATATTTTGCGACAATTATCAGTTTTGCGACAATTATCAAAATCATCAATTTTAATGATCATTGTACTGATTTGGTCAAGGAAGTAGGTATAGTTTTCTAAAAGATTTGGACTGGTTTTGGACAGAACTGGTTTAGGTTGAACTGGTTCTAATTGAACTAGTAGTTTTTTTTTTGGGTTGGGCTTAAGTGAAGGACGTTGGATTTATTAGGCTGAAATTGTTTGAATAAAACGATTAAATGGCCTGAATAAAGAATGGCTTTAAGTGAGTGAGATATTGGGCTTGAGTTACAAAGGGATTACTAGCCCATTCACTTTAGTTATTCAAGGGGTTACCTTTACCTTTAAAACAAAGGGTTATCTTCAACCTTATGAATAAGAACACAGCAATAGGTAGGGTTTCTAAAAAAGTAAAAAATTACAAACCTCTCACCTTATACAGCAAGGGGGCAGAGACGATGGTGGTCCCGTGACATGGATGATGGCAGTAGCGATGGTTATTGTCAACAGAGTCCACTCCCTATAGTTTGTATAATCTGCTATCAGCAACAGTAAAGCCTCTCTTCTTCTTCAATCAATAGCCTTTGGAACTTCAAATCAAAGACCAGCAACTTCCGTAGTATCAACTTCACTCGACTCCGCAAACTCCAAATTTTTTTTTTTGTGTCGCTGATCGAAATCAGCAACAATTTTTTTTTTTGATAGATTAGATCTTCCCTAGTTCATTTTTTGCGAATCCATCGATGAATGCTAAGGTTAATCTTCCCCACGATCACCGTCAGTAGGGTTTTGTTTTTTTTGCTTTGTAATCACTATCAAGCCAGGCGAATCCTCGCTCTGATACCAATTGACGCAGCGGAAAAAACGATAAAAATTTTAAATCACGTTTAGAATTGAAAAACTCGAAATTAACTCTCAAGTAATGAGAAAACTCAAATATCTGTATTTTTAATTGTCATCTCTATAAATTGTCTACTACATCTCCTTATATAATAATAAAAGCTTCCTAATTCTAATAGAATTGTAATTAAAAGAAACTTCTAATCTAACAAAGAAACTGCTAAATAATAAAATAAAAATACCCAAATAATAAAAATTACTAGCTAAAATTTAAAAACTACTAAATTCCTAATTATGCTAAAATTTAAGGCAGACCCACGAAATCTGTCCTGCATCAAACTTTTAACCAACAGAAAAAAAAAAACATAAATTGATGGAAGCTCTTTCTTTAGTTCTGGTCACAACCTCAAGGGTACTGAATAAATTACTTACAATTTTTTTTAACTACCGAAACAAAAAAATAAATAAATCTTACTAAGAAGATAAAATCCAAAATTGAAAGAAATCAACTTGCAGATATTTACCCCCAGATTTCATGTCTGTTCCTGCCTTTCTCTTAATTTAAAAAAAAAAAGAAAAGAAAAGAAAAGAATAATAAAACCCCAGTGAGATAGTGGACCTAAAACAGCCCTAACAATATAAATATGGAGAGAGATTACAAGTTGCAAACTAAAGCCCTAAGAATTAAGAGAAGAAACTACTAGATCTTACCTTTTCCGGCAAGATTCGAACAAAAAACGCCAGCAAATTAACTGCGATTTCAGATCTTGTCTTCACCTCTCTCTGCTACCAGTAATCTTTGGCTCCTTCGACATTACCGTCTAACTGAAAATGAGGAGAAAGAATCGATTTTGGGTTATGGTGATTTTAATCTGAACCGTTGATTGAAATCAAGGGATCAACGGTTTTGCAATTGTTAAAAAAGCTTGGGATTCCGTGCATTAAAATAGAAACTAATTTTTTTTTAAAAAAAAATTTTTGGGTCCGGTTTCGGACCCACATCCGAAAAATACAGGTTTGGCCCGTCCCAAAATTTAGCTTAGAAAAAAATCAGAGAGTTTGTCGAGACACGTCATTAAGCATTAAATGTTGTAACTGATTTTGTAATCCTCCATGTAAAAATAGACTTGTTGAACAAAAATATACACACTGTAGAGAACATTCTCTTAAAAAAATTCAACTATTAAATCATTTTTGTGTGGTCATGTGAAGACGAGATTAGCAAGGGAACAACAAAGGGAAACTAAAATGGAGACACTAAAATAGGGACACAGGATCTGGACTCCTTTTATCTATGCCAAGTGGGTATTTTTGTCATTACCATAAAGTTCACATGTATATGGCTGGGAATGTTGATCAACACCCAAAACAAAGAAATAGAGTAAAAAAAACATCACATGAGCTTAATTATTTTGTCCTAGAGTGAGAAAGAAGAGAGAGAAAGAGAGAATAAGAGTTGGTTAATAAGTCCAAGAAACAGTGTACACTGAAGCAAAAAATGGCTATATAGGTCCACAGAGATCTATTGAAAATGAGTGGAGAGAGAGAGAGGGGAGAAATGGGCAATGGGTGTGAACTTATAAGATATAAGATGCTAAGATAGATAGAGAGAAAACCCTAGCTAGCTAAAAGAAAATATGGTGAATGGGCATAAGAGATCATCTCTGATTATTAGTCATCTCATAACAACACTCATGTTACTACTAGTACTACAAGTTTTCAGTAGTAGCTTTAAGGACCCATCAATGAAGTGCAATGGTTCTATAGCAGAATGCAATGAAGAAGAGGAGGCACTGATGGATTCAGAGATCAGTAGAAGGTTTCTTGCTGAAGGAGGAAAACCTAACTTCATCACACCAGGAGCTTTGAAGCCTGACAGACCCATTTGTGGCCAGGCACACCAACCCTACACAAGTTGCCTCCCTAAACCAGCAAACCCTTACAACCGAGGCTGCTCAAAAATCTACAAATGTAAGTCATAGATCTCATGCAGCCTGCTGCCCGGCCAACTACTTTTCGCAACCAAAAATCAAATCGTTCTGAAACTTCTAAGTCGATCAACCTAATTGTATTAATCGGTGTCTATAAAAAAATTTCTACATTTGTCCTGTGTTACTAGCAGAAAGTACATACATTACGCATATGTAGCTACTTTATATTCATGTTATTTAAGTTCTTCGATATTATCTTTTGATCAATTGAGTTTTTTTTTCCTTAGGATCAAAAAAAATATTTATATGCAAATGCGCATTTAATTATGTTGTATTTGAATTGAAATTTTAATATAGGATTTTGGAGAAGGGATTAAGTGTCATTTTGTCTGAATGGTAAAGTTGTTGGGATGGTACTAACCACCAGTATTTTTTTCTTTGAACGGATACCAACCACGAGTATTCGAGCCCTCTTAGTTACAAATTCACAAATATGTTAATTTAACCATTAATTTGTAAGTACTCCATGTGATGAGGATTGCCCTAGAATTACTCATATTACAAAGCTGCCGGCAAAAACATGGTCGATGCATGCAACAATGAGAATTGCTACAGGGACACCAAGTTATAACATTTTTTTGACATCAATTAATGTCTGACCATTTTCTGACGTCTTTGGTTATTAAAAAATGGTATTCAAATGGAATACAGAAAACCGGTTTACAACATCTCCCAAGACTCGGTTCTCTTAAGAGACCGGTTTTTTTACACCTTTTCNAAATCAACAAAATAATAAATTTTAGATTGAATCTCAAAAAAAAAGTAAGTAAATTGCCTAAACCCTAATTAACATTAACCTTGGAACCTCAAACCAAATGTAAGAACCCTAAACCTGAAAACTATTAACTCAGATCAGACCAATATGCTTGTGTTAATACCTAGTTAATTTCTTCAATGTTTTATTGCTAAGAGGGAGCATAAAGAATCAAGCAGTGTATGGTCCTTCTAGAGAGAGAAAGAGAGAGAAGACTTACCGGCGAGCAAGGTTACAGCGACGATGTCGGCAATGGAGGTACCCCTGCTGCACTTTGCTTAGATCATATGAATCGAGAGGTAAAAGAGAGAGTAAAAGAGAGATGACTTACCGGCGACCACGGTGACGGCAAGGCGACAGAGGTCTCTCGGCTGAAGCCCTAGGTATCGTTCACTCGACTCCTCTCGTTTTAGAATTGAAATGAAAAGAAAGCCAAAATTTAGGAGGGAAGAGAAAAGGTTTATAAAACCGGTCCAATAAGAGAACCGGGTCTTGGGAGCTACAAGACCGGTTTAATCTAACCCATTTGACAATTAATTTTTTAATAGCCAATTAGGTCAGAACTCTGTCGGCCATTTATTGATGTTAAGAAGATGTTATAATTTGGTGTCCCAGTAGCAATTCTCTGCAACAATAGGGTTACAGTCAGCAGAGACAAACAAGGACCTTTCCCTTTCAATCAATGACAAAAGACCCACCTCTGTTCAATTATTGATGAAAGAGAGAGAGCCCAGACTGCATTGATTCATTTTTGACGAGTATACCCTTGACTAGTTGATCACTTGGAGCTATCAAAATTAAGGATGGTTCCGTTGAGTCTCGGGTTCCTCCTAATTTTGGTCCAAAGTACTACAATTCACTATACTCAAACAAAACTTACGCCCTACTTGGTATAATTCATGGTCTTTGTAGGTGTTAATTAAAATTCTATAAATTAAAAAAATAAAAGTAAATTTAGATTGTTTATTTTATAAGCTTATTACAAATCCTACCAAATATTTATTATTAGATACTTTCATCAATCATCTACAAATAAATGATAAACTATAAATTTTCGCATTTGCGAATATTCACAGTGTACCAAGCAGGGTCTAAAAGTTTTCATCTGGGTTGGGGATTACTTAGACCCCGGTTTTATTGTACCTGTTGAATTTGAGTTTTGATTGGTTGAAATTTACCACAACTTTCGGCAGATATACCACCATATATCTTCGTTTTCAACAAATAGCTAGTTATCGAATTTAAGTGCTTAGGGCTTAATTTGTTCATTCATTTCACAAAATAAAAAACAAAAATTATTGTTAGTAGATTGTATTACGTGGAATGTATTTGATTGGAAGTTTTTAATAGGCATTTGAAGACCCAATACTCTTACCAAATGTGTTTTTTTGTTGATATTATTCATCTATTAATGAATTTTTTTTAGGGCGTGGTGGTGGTGATGGTGAGCTGCTTGGGGTGGTGCGGTGTTAGGGTTTTTTGGTTTACAAGGAAGAAAATTTAAGTTGAAAATGAAAACCCATATTAAAATTCCTGGGAATTCTTCATCCCTCTAATAAAATTCTTCTTTCCAATAAAAAAATAAAAACAAAAAACCTATTAAAATCGTCCCTCCCTCCTAACCATTTTGCAACATAATTTGGAGGTGCCCCTTAACTGGGCGAGCCCCCATCTGAGCTGGGGAGCCCCTTTAACAGCGGTCAAAATGAATCACATGAGCTTTTGTCCTGGGGTGAGAAAGAAGAGAGAGAGAGAGAGAGAGAACATGATGATGAGATGGCTAAGGAATCCAAGAACAATTAAGTGGTAAGATACTTGAGGTCCAAAATGCAGCTAATAATGGATGTAAGAGAAAGAGATAACCTAATTGTGAAATTGATCAGCTATATAGTGAAGGAAAGAGATAGAAAAAATGGGCAAATGGGTGTAAGAGATAATTAATTAATTAAGGAGCAACTTCTAGAGAGAGAAAGAGAGAGAGAGAGATGGTGAAAGCAGTAGGGTTTAAGTTGCAGAGATTATCATATCATCATCAGCTGGTTATAACTCTCTTAACAACAATTCTGTTTTTACTAGTACTACAATTAGTGTTTGTTACTAGTAGTAGTAGTGTACAATCTACAAGCAGCAGCTTATTCAAAAATCCAATATGCAATAATAGTTCTACTACTACTACTACTAGTTCTCTTGCAGAATGCAATAAAGAGGAGGAAGTGGAGGAGATGTTAATGGCGGATTCAGAGATGAGTAGAAGGTTTCTAATTATGAGCTTACAAATCTCCAATCAAGTTCTAAAAGCAGGACTAGGTATTTGTGGTTCCCAAGGAGGTCCAGGACTCGCCTACTCTAAAAGTTGCCTCGGTATAGAAGCAAATCTATACAACCGAGGCTGCTCCAAAACCTACAAATGTAGGCATCGATGATTATATATATATATATATATGTATATATGGATAGATTAATAAACCATGTAATAATATTGTACCCTACTTCTCGCAACAAAAATTATGTGATTCTAAAACTTCTATGCTATATATATGCATCCTTAATTGTCATTTATAAAAGTTTTTTATAAAATTTTTATAATTATACATTTCGTTAATTACTTCTGCATATAATAAGATGTTGGTATTTTCTTTAATTGTTGGACATATACATTATCCCAGCATCAACTAATAAGTGTATTGGTGCTAATGTGCCACTGCGCGCCCTTCAGCACCAAAACATTATTTGGTGCTAGCAGAAATTCATGAACACTAAAGCACCAAATAATTAAATGTAATTATGTTCTAACTTGTTGATAAAAATTTCAATTAAATATTTTTAATGATTTTTCTGTATTTTCATGGGTTTATTGAAATGTATTTACATTCTACACCTTCATATAACCTGTGCAATAGTCCAAATTCAAAAAAAGAAAAAAAAAAAAAAAAATCACATATGATTTTAAAAGTAAAATTAATCTCTAAAAATTCTAATTTTTAAAGTATAAGGGTCTTCTACGCTAGCTCTAAAAGAAAATGTTGTTTTTAAGGACATCCTCGACAAATTTTTATTAGAAAACCCATCCCTCGGGCACAGCACTAGTGATGGATGCCCTTATAAAATTCAATTATTAATAATTACATCCATAGCGCTCGGCCGTAGTTCTCCTCAAGGGATTTCACGTATGACCCAGGCATAATACAACACTGGCGGCCTTCTGATCCAAGCCGGCCGGCCCCTACTAATCACTTCGACAGCGGTAGTATTTATAGCAGGGTCTGGTTTCAGGATTTACAGGGCGACCAAGGCAACTCCCACCGTTGGTGTAAGACTGGCCACGTCCATCACCACCACAAGCTGGTTGATCTTTCTTTAAAACTCCTGGTGTTATATATTTCTTTTGCTCCGCCATAAACCTTCTACTTATCTCCGACTCCATCAACATCTCCTCCTCCTCCTCCGCGTTGCACTCTCCGATGGACGCGTTGCATGCTCCTCCTCCGCCTCTTTGATCATATTCAAAACTAATAATTTGCGTTGCATTAGCCAAGTTAATATGTGCAACGCAGAGAACTAAAAGAAAGAGAAGATCTAGAAGAAGAAATGTTTGTTGAAGCTCCATGGGTGCCCTATAATTATTGAATCTCACCCACACTCTTACCTTCCTTTCAAAGTACTTCACTTATAGAAAAAGAGCCGCACATACTTTTTTGTTTAAGTGATAGTGGTAGAGCCACTTTAGAGTAGTAGTGGAAGAAGAGCACTCAAGGAGTAAGTTTTTGTTGTGGTAGCATTAAGATGTTACAAAGGTTATCCAATCTTAAATGAATGTGCCATTTATATACTGAACCTTTTCACCATGTAGATCATCGTCATTAAAAAAAGATCACATGGATCGTTCTAATTTTTAACACTATTACAACCTGATTTAAATTCTAAGCTTTCAAACCCATCCGATCCATTTTTTCGATTAAAATTTCAACTTTTAAGAGATTAAAAGTTTAAAAAAAATTGTTTTTTTTTTTTTTTTTGTGATCATGATCTATATGGTCATATTGGCCACATGCTAGAGTACTAAACAAGGTATTAAGTAAATAAAAATTGAGACTCCAATGCATAGTGCCATAACCATTAAGCCCAAGTTCAAAGCCCACAAGTTTAGTAGGGCAGGCTTAATAGTTAGGCCCATGTATTGTTGATCAGTGACCTCGATAGTCATGCACCTGGACTGAAGGCTACCTTAAACATGGGAAACATGGGAAATTTTATAGGCACCTCCCAAAATGTTATTGGCAGGCTTGTAAGTTGGACCTGGTTAATTTAGTTTGACTTTATAATTACTAGTGGTTGGTCCCATTTTGATCAAACCATTTCATCCTGTGAAACCTATTTTTTCTTCTTCTTCTTCTTTTTCTACTTTCTCTCTCCAAACCTTTAGAAAGAAATAGTCGAATGGGTTTTTGAGTTTTTTAGGTTTTCTCCAATGGTCAACCTCATCTTTGACGGAATTGGGGGCGGGGTGTCAATAAGATTAGTAGGGCCTGCCAACAACAAATGTAAATTTAGGAGGTGCCTATTAAATGACTCTTTAAACATAAGGAAATTCTGAAAGTGCATCCCTAAAGTTTGTTGGCAGGCATGAATTGGAGTCTGCGACCAAGTTTTTTGTGCCCGCTAATATAATCCTAGTAAACAAATTTCTTCCAAGCCCAACAATTTAGCAGGCCAGACCCAATAACCAGGTCCACAAGGCCCATATACTTGGTAAACTTATGCTGACTACGCACTCCGCGCATTCTAGCAGTTTCCAAGCGGCTACAGCAACTGTCTCTCGGTGAATTCTTCAACAAACATCAAACACTGACCAAACGATTCAACCATGAACCCACGTGGGACCATATCTGTCATACGAGTGGAGCGTATGAACTGTCCGATAGCTCCAACAACTAAAAAAATTGAAAAAAGAATTTTTAGAGAGAGAAAGAAGAAGAGAAACGCGTTCGAGATGTCGGAATTCATCCAATCAATCGAAAGTCGTGGATTCTAAAATGTCTGTTTCATCTTCTTCTTCAAACACAAAATTTTTGGGGTTTCAAAAAATATCGATTTGCAGAGGGTTTGGAAAAAAATCGATTTGCAGAGAAATCTAAACTAGAGATTGAAAGAGCAAAATTTTGATAATGGAGGGTGGTGGACAGGGCAGTGGCAGTGGCAGTGGCAGTGGCGGTGGCGGTAGCGGTAGCGGTGGCGGAGGAGGAGGACCAGCTCCGTTTCTTTTGAAGACTTACGATATGGTGGATGATTCATCAACAGACGATATTGTTTCTTGGAGTTCAAATAAGAACAGTTTTGTAGTTTGGAATTCACCAGAATTTGCTCGTCTCCTCTTACCAACTTACTTCAAACACAACAATTTCTCCAGCTTTATTCGCCAGCTTAATACCTATGTAAGCAAGTTCTTTCTTCTTCTTTTTTTCAATTTCTTTTGCTTTAGTTTCTTAATTGGTTCTTGGTGTGGGTCAATGAGAATTAGGGTTTTAATTGCGTTGGATTTTTATATTTGAGATGAGAATTAGGGTGTTCAGAGTTCTTAAAATTAGGATTGGTGATCCAGAATTTTGGTTTGGACTTTGGAGGAGTAATTTCTTATCTTTGAGTTAGAACTAGTGTGCATTTGGCACGTACTGAGAAATCGAAAGTTTTGCCTGCACTGTTTAGTTGGTTTTACTTGATTAGGGTTTCTAGTTATCAAATTTGGATGGTGATCTGGAATTTTGGTTTGAAGGAGTAATTTCAAATCTTTGAATATTCTCTCTATCACTTGAATTAGACCTAGTGTACATTTGATATGAATCAGAAATAAAAAAGTGTGCCTTTTCTCTAGTTGGTATTTACTTAAATTTGCTTACTGAAATTAGGGTTTCTAGTTCTCAAAATTAGGATTTGTGATCTGGAATGTTGGTTTAAGAAGTAATTTTGTATCTTTAATTTCTTTCAGTATCACTTGAACTAGACCTACTGTACATTTGACATATCGTAAAAAATCTAAAGTTCGCCTCACTGTTTGTTTCTAGTTGGTGTTTACTTGGACTTGCTTATTAGTTTTTGAAAACATGATTGACCTCTGATTTTGGGAGGAAATATTAAATTTTGGAAAGGAATTGAGAAGCTATATGGGTGTTATTATGTGGATAGGGATTTCGAAAAATCGATCCGGAGAGGTGGGAGTTTGCTAATGAAGATTTTATAAAGGATCAAAAACATCTACTTAAGAATATCCACCGAAGAAAACCTATTCACAGCCACACACAACCACATGGGTCATTAGGGGATACGGAAAGAGCTGCATTGGAAGAAGAAATTGAGCGGCTTACACAAGAGAAAGCTGCCCTTCAGACCAAACTTTGGAAGTTCAAACAGCAGCAGTCCGGAACGAAGCTTCAGTTGGAGGACTTGGGGAAAAGAGTGCAAGAAATGGAGCAGAGGCAGCTAAGGATGATGACATTCTTGGCAAAGGCATCTGAGAACCCTACTTTTGTGGACCACCTAATTAGAATGGCTGGTTCCCATCTGGATTTATCAGCTATGTATAAGAAAAGGCGATTACCCAAGGCTGATAATGTACAGGAAGTTGCAGAAATTACCTTTGTGGACAACAATAGTAGTGACTCTAAACCAGACTCAGGACATACTTTCAACCAAGATTTCTCTAACAGGTTGAGGCTCGAGTTATCACCAGCTGTATCGGACTGTAATATGGTTTCTATCAGTACACAAAGCTCCAGTGACGATGGAGGCAGTCCGCAGAAGAAAACATCTGAAGGAGATCCAAAGGATGCAAACATGAGAACGGAAGGTCTTTCTTTTGAACCTGAAATATTAGAGCCTTTAGGTATGGGTGTATCATTTGCTTTGAGAAATGATGGCCCGTTGTCAAGACCAGTGAGAGTAAATGATTTGACTTCTACTGAAGAAGAAGATAGCCATCTTTGCTGCCATTTAAATTTAACACTTGCCTCATCTTCGTTGCAACTCAACAATAGTAGTTATTCAGCTAGATTTCTCCAGTTAGGTCAAGAGTTTGATACTTCCACTGAATTGAGGTCTAGTGGCAGTGCTAAAGAAGCCGAACTTAGAGTTGTTGCACCAGACAGAAATTCTGTTGATGATGATCCGACGGTATCATCTTCACAAGAGGCCCCAGTTAATATTCATGGGTCCGCAGCTCCTCAGGGCCGGGTGAATGATGTTTTCTGGGAACAGTTCCTAACTGAAAGACCAGGCTCTTCAGATACTGAGGAGGCAAGCTCTAGTTTTAGAGCAAACCCGTATGACGAACAAGAAGAGAGAAAGGCAGGGGATGGAAGGCCATGGAGAAACAATAAAGACATGGAGCAGCTCACTCTCTGAGAACTCATGATGTGATTGCAATCCAGTGACTAGAGTTCTGAAGACTTCACTTTGGCATATATTATGAACTACACGTAAGATTTCACACCTGACAAGCTATGTAATTGAAATTATGTTATTGTACATCATAAATAAAATATGGGTACCTAGCTCTGTCATTGCGTGTGAATAAATCCATGTTAAATTATCTTCATTTTTTTTAAAAATAAATCAGCTTAATATTTATGCTTTGCCATTCTGGATGGTTCAACCTTGCTGCCCTGACTGAACTCGTTTATTGAGTGTCAAACTGCATGTTATAATGGAGAATTAGGCGGATGACTGAAACATGTGGCTTTGTTCTTATAATACATTCGCTTCATAACTCATTTGTGGAAATAATGCAAACTCAACTTTGCTAACATAAATGCAACAAGATATCCCCGTATTTTGCGAAGCACGGTTTGATATTGAGTTTCTTATACTGGTCAAAAGATAAGAGGAAAAATAAATAAATCTTGAGCTGTTTATGTTATGTGGTGATGTTAAAGTTTAGTCTTGTTCTAGTTCTTCTGTTCTACTATGAAATTGAGATCATTTTCTTTCAGTATTGAATTATGGCTGTCCTCGTATGCCTGTTCAGTTCATTGGTGCTATGTTAAGCTATTATGTTGATATTGTTTCCACTCTTCTCCTCCATATCCTAATTTAGTTTTAGAGGTTGAAGTTTGGCTGAACTCAGTGATTGGGTTGGGTTCAGAGTTCTTGTATTTAAGAATATCTGATTTTTTTTTAGGGCCTTTAAATACTACAGAATATCACACGAAGTCTCTCTCTAGATGTCTTGGTTGCCTGAACTAAATACTTACTGCCTTCTATCAGGAAATAAGGTAACTAAAAAAGAATAAAAACATCAAAGTAGTTAATTTCAATGATCTGGTGTGTGAAGAATGTACAGAACTGAAAGTATGTATGAAGTTTTTTTTTTTATCAGTAAAAGAAATTTTACTAGAATAAAAAAGAAAGGGGAACAAAGACTGTACATGAGAGACTAGGTAAGCAAACAAACATAAATCACCACCCCCAAAACTTCTTACACACTGACTACAACAGACTAGCTCCTGCCTCCTAAAGATGAAATCCTACCCCTGCTACCTAAAGACCAAATCCTTGAATCCAACTCACCTAAAATCAGCCCTTAATCAAACTACCCTTGGATAAGCAACTTTTGGTGACCTGTGATAAATGGAAGTTTTGATCTTCAAATTCAGGCTCTCTAGAATCTCCTCCCTGCGTGACATTTTAAAGACTGAGCGCTTTGGTATTACTTGGTTCAAATTTCAATAATAGGAGAGGATGTAAAAGAAAATAAAAAAGATTGAGGAGTTTGAATCTTGCATAGCCCTATACATGGTTTAATAGCTTACCTAGTTACTTGTCACAAGTATTTTAATAGCCCTATACAAGGTTTCCAACAATATCTATGACATAGAAAGTATGCCATCTCTCTATGCAGACTTCATACTACTGGTACAGCTCATTTCATCTGCTGGATGGCCATTAGGGTTGGTAAAATCAAGTGCGTCCCTTCAATTTCATCCTAGTTATTCCTTATCACTTATAACACAACTTTCTCTATGAATAGACGCCGGTTAAATACTTACAGTTTCAAATAAGAAGTGAAAAAAACTAGCCTAGTAGCCCTCATTTTGCTATGCTGAAACTTTCAAGATGGAGGGATGAGAAGGGTGGTTCAGTGGCGCCTTTTGCTCCCACCATTTCGAATGCCATGTTTGAAAGCCTGTGTTTGCAAGGAATTGAAATCTCTTTTGTCTGAGAATAGCAAAAATGTTTTTTAGATGCAGTCTGCTGTCTGTTTAATTTGTATGTGAAAAGTTCATATGCATTGATCTAGATTTTCACCTGTTGGGATTATTTCTCTTTTAATCTCTTATCAAAAAAGAGGACTTTGTTTCCTTCTTGAGATCTGAATTCTTTCTCATAAGGAATCCTAATTGATTCTTCCTTACTTTAAGGTGTGATCCACAGATGAGGCAGATCCTGATCTTGTTTAAGTTCCTCAATGGCAAAAATCTTTATGTTATGTTTGTCACATATCAATGTTAATGAATGCTTTTCACTTATTTTTTTTTCCTTTTTTTTTCTCTCTTTTTATTTGTATCTTGCAGATCTTGATTATGAGTGCCTTGTGTCATATTTCAATTGGTGCGCCCGCAGATTAATTGCATGGGTAATTTGATGCTAATGGTGATAATATTTGGTTCTAGATTTTGTATATAATTTCATCATATGTAAGAGAGACGTATTTTTTAGAAGTGGTAAAAAAAGGAGAGATGCATTTCGCCATATGTAAACCAATTTTTTGGGTGTGTTTGGATCTCTAAGTAACCAGAGCTCGCAGAAGCTGGGTCTCAGAGCATCCAACTAAAAAATATCCCAATCTTCAAAAATTAAGGGAGTGCGATTCGAGAGCAGGAGCGGGTTCCAGAGAGGTAGCGTTTGGATTGTATGTTGTTTTTTTCCACTCTCTATGTTTTTGTGTTAGTATACTAGTAAGAATGTGTAGTCATTGAAATAGAAACAGAAATTATGACAAAAATATCGATTGTTATACTTGTTATATTTTATGAGGTGAAATGCTACAGGAACCCTCGATTTGCACCACAAACAATACTTTAGATTATAAAATTCGACTTTAGAGCGAAGTTAGAATGAAATTAGACTCCCACACTAATTTTATAATCTGAGGTATTGTTTGGAGTGCAAATCTTTTTATGAAAGGAGTATTTAATTAAGACTTTTATAAACTTCTACTGAAGATGACGGATTTTGAAGGATTTTGACAGAGTCCGGAGTTTGTCCGGAGTTCGCAGTCCTGTAGACTTGAGGAATTGTATTTTAGGAAGTGTCATGCATAGTTCAAAAACACTCTAGAGAGGTAAGTGCCTTTTTGTTTCCAAAATATGAAAGAAGCCTAAGCAAGTATTGGTGGGGAGAATCTGTGAGTCTAGTGATAGGAAACTTCATCTGTTAGCATGGGATAACCTTTGTAAGCCAAAATCTGAAGGAGGCTTGGGTTTCAGGAAATGTGAGCTTAACAACCTGGCAATGCTTGCTAGGAATACTTGGCGATTAGCTGAAAATCCTGACTCTTTGTGGGGAAGGATCCTGAAGGCAAAATACTTCTCTGGAACTGATTTCCTTAATGCAAACTGCCCCAATAATTCCTCTTGGTCTTGGAAGTGCATTCACCACATTAAAGAAAAGATAAAGCCTTTCATATCTTGGATTGTGGGTGATGGGAACTTCATTGACCCTTGGTGTGATCGCTGGATTCCGGAGGAATGACAAGCCAAGCCTAAGCCGAACACCACACCAGACCCATCCCTTAAGGTTTCGGACTTGATTAACCCCAATACCAGACAATGGGACAGGGTCAAATTGAATCAGCACTTTGAACTATCTTCTGTTGAGAAGATAGCAAGGATCCCATTAAGCATATCACCCACTCCTGATAGGAGAGCTTGGGACCTTACAAGAGATGGCAAATTCACTACAAAATCAGCCTATGATGGTATGAGGAACCGTAGTCCTAACCAACAAATGACATCTGGAGGATAATCTGGTCTACACAGGTCCCCCATCGTGTCCAGACCCTTCTTTGGAAGTCTCTCAAAATGCCCTTCCTTGCAGAGAGATTCTCAGTCAAAGAATCCATATCACCGATAACCTCTGCCCATATGGCCATAATGAGCCTGAAAGTATCATGCATGCACTTATCTCTTGCCCTCACGCTAGCAGAATTTGGTTCAGTTCTCACCTTAATATTCGGGTTGATCAGTTTGCTGATAAATCCATGTTGGACTGGTTCATGTACTGGCTTAACACCAACAACAATCCCATTGGCATGGATCGTACAGACAGCTTTCCTTTTGTGGCCTGCTTAATGTGGTCTATTTGGATTAGTAGAAATAACTTGATCCACAACAACAAAATAGACCCCCCCTATGACCACCTTCTGTAGAGCCAACAGCATGCTTCCAAAAAATAATCACTTCACCCACACCATTCCCACCCAGTCTCATCAGACCGCCACCCCTACTCGCAGTGGACCCCTCCTAATCAAGGATGGACTAAAATCAATACTGATGGGGCTTGGAACTCGAGTGAAAATAAAGGAGGTGCAGGTTTTGTGGTTAGAAATCAGCAAAACCATTTCTTATATGCTGCTGCTATACATTGTAATGCCTTTTCTGCAGAAGAAACTGAAGTCAGGGCTATCTAGGGAGCAATCCGAAAAGCAATCGATCTAAAGATCCCCCAAGCTGGTAATAGAAAGTGATGCTGAATCCTTAGTGAACCAACTGAAGAACAGGAACTTTTGTGGCTCGTGGAGTACTGATGCTCTGCTGAAGGACATTGAATTTTGGAGTACCAAGTTTGAAAATTTATCTTTTTGTTTCATTCCTAGAAAGGGTAATGTTGTAGCCCATGAACTAGTCCCGCCAATTTGGCTGCTGCCATTCCTAGGGAGAGACCAAACTGTTGTCTCCTAGTTCATGGATTTTTTGAATTAGGAGAAGCATGCATTTTTTCTTTTCTTTTTTTGATAAAAAAGAAAAAAAAAAAAGAGTCAAATCAAATGTGCACGTTCTGTTTCTGTGGGAGTAAAATGAAGCCCAAGCTGAAAATAATGCTCCAAGTATAGTGATTAAATATTAGGAAACTTATATCGGCACTCTCCAAAATTTTGTTGGCAGGTTCGCAATGAGAATAGGAAATTAGGAATATAGGATCGCCTGAGGTCAATTCACACGAAACTCAAAGTCATTTCAACTCATTTGATAGCCTTATTCAATGGAGTTGCATGCAACTCAATTCCCATCGTAGCCCTGCCCACAAAAATGAGCCTACCAACAATAAAATTGGACCCCATATTTTAAGTGCGCCAACCTAGTAATAAAAACTGGCTCCACAAAATAGTGTGAATCTAATAATGAGAACAAAGAAAAAAATGGACCACGAAAAATTGAGTGTGCACCGTGGAGCCTCTTGTAATGACCCAAAATAATTTAGTTGACCAGTCAATGTTATTCCGAGTCAATTAGAGTCTAATCCAACGATTTGACCGTGAAACCAATTAATTATTAAAATAATTAAGCTTAGTGTTAAAATAATTAAACTTGAAATTAAATAAATAAGTTTTCGATCGGAGGGTAATTTGAAGAATCGAACCGTACGAATGGATAGATCTCGAAAAGTTATTAAATTTCGACTACTCAGGCGCGAAAATCGGATACTAAATGATCCCAAATGATGGCCCGGAACACGATTTGACCAATATCGAAGGTCCCCGCGATTTTGACCTTGATTTTGACTAATTAAACTTTATCAAATTGTGTATATATACTATATATATATATATATATATATATATATATTGGGTGATGTATTAAAGAATAATTTTTTAAATCTTTCCATTATATACACATACTTTGTTGTATGTGCTTATACCTTAGTATAACCTAAGTAAATAATCATTTTATTATTATTATTATTATTATTTTAGTTGTTTTTTTTAATTTTTTTTTTCCACCACCTATATAGTATAGGAAAGAGAGAGAGAGAAATCTCTCTTCTGTAGAGGGACGGAGAGAAGGGGAGAGAGAGAAGGAGAAAGAGAGAGAAAGAGAGAGAAAAAGAAGAATAAGATGATGACGATGGTCCGATGGAGATCGTAGGGACCACATAATTTGTGGTTTGAGGTATAAATTTGAAATCCTAGCTTTTCATTTTGTTTTTAATTAGATATTTTATGTTGTTAATCTTAGTTTTCGATTTTAGGGTTGATTTTTGTTAATAGTTTAAGGTTTGATTAGACCTTTCAAACCCTTAATTGATGAAATTGATAATTGGGAGGGTTGGTTTTGACCCAAATTTATTGTTTTGAGTTAGATTACTGATTCTAAGTTGAATAGGGTCTAAAGAGGAAATTAATGATTTTGTTAGAAATAGTCCGAATTAGAGTTTTTATTTTCAGAGCTAATTGTTGTTAATTAATTTAGTTGAAAATTGATTTTTAGATATTCAATTTACCGAATTTGAGGAATTAGGGTTCATGCTAATTTTTACTTAGTTGAATAGAATTCTAAAACCCTGAATTTATTATTCTTTTTGCTAAAATTGATTTGAGTAAATTTGAATTAGTGAAATTCTCCTTATTTTGATAGATTATTAATTAGGTGTTCTAGGTTATATATAATCGAATAGTTGATTTCTTAGAGATAGATTCAACAAGAGTTGTACAACTAGGTAGTTATGTAGTTGATTACATTAGTTTAAAGTCATTATAATTCAGATTATTTGGGTTATGATTTTGAGGAAATTAGGTCCAACCTTTTTGCTAAAAATTAATGAATTTTGAAAACCCCTTATTTTGGAGTTCATCAATATTGAGATTTTAAGAGTAGATTTTATTAAAATGGATTTCTAATACCCTTATGTTATAAGGTGCTTGATACAAATTAAAGAATTTTGAGTTGAAAGAGGATATTTGGAGTAATTTGGGTTTGGAATCCTAAAGCCCTTATTTGATTTGATAAGGTATTTTCACGGATTAAGGGTTTGTAGGTGTTTAAAGAGAATGGTTAAAGGTATTTGGACCTTGTAGAGACTGTTTAGGTTAGAATTTAGACTACCAAACTATTTTGTATGAATTAATGAGAACAACAAAGATTTCTGAAAGTGAATTGAATATGTTATTTACAGTTGGGAGTTTGTACTAGGACCAATTATTGGAGGTGAACAACGCAGTAAAGAGCTAGCCTCGCAGGAATTGAGGTAGGAACTTATAAATACTTTCTTGTAGTCATTAAAGTGCTTTCAATGCTTTGATAGGGTTTAGATTTATAAATCAAATTTAATTATTTTGTAAAGCATGCATGATTTATTTGTGATGTCCTATTGATGTGAAAATGATTTTCCAAAAGTATAGTTTTACATAATGATGTAAAACAGTAGTAGTAATTTTTAAAATAACTAGATTCTAATAATTATATATATAAATGAGTTATACATATATAAGTATATGGATGATTCTTTTCTTATTTATAGTTAAATAAACTATATTTCCAAAAGAATCGAGATTTAATCGTTATCGAGCTTTAAGGATGGGTATATTTCCAAAACCAAATGGATTTTGGGGTTCTTATAATATATATTTTACTTCCTTCCATCTGTTGGGAGAAGTCGTTGTTTTAAGATGATGTGTGGGATGGAGATTCCCAGTTGTTGGGTATGTGTTGGTGATTCCCTAGGTACAGGCTTTCCCCCGGAATATATACTATATATGTTATGCTGGGCTTTCACCTGGCTATGATTATTACCTGCTTTCCCCGGATTATATTACGGGCTTTCCCCCGATTACCCGGCTTTCCCTGGATTATATTACCGACTTTCTCCGGAATAATATTAGATTGGAGATCACAACATGTACATGGATGTTAGTTTTTATAGGAAAAAATATTTTTACTACTAAAACTTATAGTATTAAAATATATATTTTTAGGTGATCCGAAAATGGACTTGTAATGCCTACACGAGCAAATCATTGAAGTATTCCTAAGAACAATGATTTGTTCCGTTGATAGGAATGAGACTCTCATGATATAGGAAAACTATTGAAATCTAGGTTATTCTATTTCTCTTTTTGGAAAGCCTTGTTTGGATAGGTACGTGTATGATTCTAGAAATGTCGAGGTTATATGCTGCCTAGATTAGGCGAAGACTTGAGGAACGTAACAACTCCTAGATTATTTTAATGATCATTAAAATGTCTGCACGAGTCAAACGGCTGACTACCGCGACAACAGCTAGATCGGCAAATTATGGTCAAGGGTCCACCTAAACCCAAATCATGAGCCAGCGTGCTTCTCACAAAAACCGATAAATCAGTCGCTCGGTCGGAAATCAGGAACTAACGATGGGGTTCCACATCAGTTAAGTTAGAACACGATTTTGCTCACTGACTAGGAGCTGAAACATCTAGTCATAGCCTCTTCACTCTAAGATGATTACATTATGCAGTATTATACTGGTGAGATGTTGTTAGTTTATCTATACTTGTACGGGTAAGTGAATGGTTATCGGTTTATGTTATAGTAAAGGTACCAAATGCTTTTACATTACTGTATTATGATTTCTCGGTTTTCTTTAAAACCTGCATTGTCTTAAATTCATATTAGTGACTACCTGTTAGTATTATAAGTTCTCACTGGACTTTTTACTCAGGAAATTGAGGAGACAGTGGATGATTGGATGTTAAGTAATTTGAAGAGGCAGGTATAGGGAGAGTATCCACCTCAGGTTTATTATACTTGAGGTATTGTTATTATTTAGTTATGATGCAGTTAATTTCATTGCTTTGTATTTATATTCTTTAACTATATATGTAAAACAAGCACACTTATGTATATTTAGTATCACTTAACAAATCTTATATATGTATTATTTTATCAAGTGAGAGATCGTTTTAGAATTATGGTTTGGATCCAGCCTAGTGGATGACTAGGTATTTTATATGGATAAATATGATTGATTGGATATGATGAGATGATATGAATGGAATTGATATAGAAATGTTATTTTTGGATAAATCATCTCTTCTACAGGTTTATGACAGGTTTCAGACCTTGAAAATACCGGGAGAACTCTGACAAATTTTTCGTTGGGCCTAACCATATTTAGAGGTGATTAAAGTTCTGACGAACTAGATTAGCTTAATTCTGATTTAGGTTCATAAACCTTTGTTTAGGTTTGTTTAGTACTAATTAGTCACCTCGTGTAGTAAGCCTAACGCCTCGAGATGCGACTCAATTTCTTAGAGATTTTGAGTTTCGAATTAGGGCCTTACACCTCTCCACTGAATATTGTGAATCTAATAATGAGAAAAAATGGCTCTTATTCAATAAGTCAAGTGGGGGACTGAATGTGCATACAAGAAATTAGATATTTGAATTCATGTATTATTTTCACAAAATCATATCGTTTTAAAATTTTTAAACACACCGATACTTCTTAAGTCTAATGAGATTATTAAATAATAGCAGTACATATGGCACGTGATTAAAGTGGAGTATGATTTGATTAATGCTATGAGATATATTGGATCATTTTTTGAATGGATAATTTATCTTTAACCTTCCTCATTTCTATAAATAGAGGGGTGGGTCACTTGTAAAAGGAAGAACAATTTTACTAATAAATACTTAGAGAGTTGCACCCGTAAATGTAGACTAAGGGCTGAACCACGTAAGTGATGTGTCTATTCTTATTTCTCTCTCTACTCTCTCTCTCTTCTCTATCTTCTTTAGCAAGATCATCACCATCCATGAAGATTGATAATAAATATAGGAATTCTACATTTACACCAAATACAACATACAAATGGGATTTGCACAAAAATTGCCTCTTCATTCTTTTTTTCTAGTTTCACAACAAGTTGGGCGAAATGAAATTCTATTAGCATTGATTAAAAATTAACGGTAAAATGAATGTTTAGAGGGCTTAAAACTTGAATAAACTTTCCTCTCAAGTTTCAAAAACTAATAATGAGCTACATGGTGAGAAATCGTATTTATTGAAAATCGGTTCTTGAATTATTTTTATGTACTATATAAATCAGTTCCTCTTTTTACTCTAGCAGTCTAGCTTGTAATTGGCCTCTTCGATGCCCATTAGATGATGATGTATTAATGGCCCCAACATAGAATAGTTTAAAATACAATAAGTGAAGTGTTAGAAATAACAAGAGTGGGGCATTGCAATAAGTAAGATTCCCTTTGTGAAATACATGATGAAAATTAAACATGAATGGTTAAGTGGGCCCAAATGAAAGAGTAGTGGACCTAACATTATTTGTCAAGTGGGCCCAAACGAATGAATGCATCACATGTCATTCTGGAGAGTTTCATAGCACAAGAAGAGCAAATTATCCAACCAAGCAAAGTAGCAAACCACTCATGATAGATTGACATTGATGAAAAACAATAGAGGGAGCACTCCCCTCTAAACACCCCTTATAACACTCCCTTTTATGATTCTACATGCGATGCATATAGGGGCTAATTTTTTAGAGGATATTCTTTTTACTATTTATATCATTATACTAAAAAAATCAACTCGTTTTAAAAGTTGTACCCGCTTCAAATTTGCCGTAGTAACTATTTGAGGGATTAAAAGTTTTAGAACTAGTTAATTTTTTAATATAATCAACACATCCTCTAAAAAAATTAGCATCGCATGTAGACCCCACAGACGGATACATCATAAACAGGCGTTATAAGAAGGGTGCAATAACTTCAATCTAAACAATGGCCAAATCAAAATTTGACCCTGAGAAAAGCTACAAAGCACTAATTGTAGGGCTGTGAACTGTATGCAACTATGCTCTCTTGTTCATACCATGGGGCCCATGAAGATCCCTGCAATAAAATTACCTTTAGCTGGAGTATTTTGTTAACCCACATTTAACATGAGCTAAGAAGACCCACCATGTGATTGGTTGTGGGACCTAAACAGTCAACTCCTCCATCCATCAAAGTCCTCAACCACATGGTAGGGTCCTCTTCACCCACGTTAAACGTGGGTCAATACAATCCAACTCAGTGGTAGTTGATAGTTTCCATTAAACCACACAAAACCTGTATAATTAGGTGAGGAACTGACCTCCATATTTATGATCCCTTCAAAAACTAAAAAAGAAAACCACTCACTCTCAACTCAACAAGAACAGGATCAGATTTCTAGAGAGAGAGAGAGAGAGAGAGGAAAAAAAAATCAGAGACTGAACTAGGTCATTCTCCATGAAGATCAAGAAACTCTACTTGGCACTAATTTTCTTACAGACCCATTTCTTAACTTTGATGGGTGTTTATGAATTGGGTTATTCTTCTTCTACTTCATTGATAGACAATCAAACAGATGATCAGTTGTTAATGGTGAAAAAAGCTTGTACTGGTAACAGAGGACTCTGTTTTTGGGAAACAATCAAGAGAGAGAAAGTAGAAACAGAGATGGAGATGGAAATGGATTCAGAAATTAACAGAAGGGTTTTGATGATGCAAAAGAAGTTTATAAGTTATGAGACTTTGAAGAAAGATGTGATTCCATGTGGAAGGCCAGGAGCTTCATATTACAACTGTCAAGTCACTGGTGAAGCAAATCCTTATAACAGAGGATGTGAAGTAATTACAAGATGTGATAGGAAAGCTGGAGGTCATATGTGAGATTGAGTTGTAACTTAATAAGGGAACTGAAAGGTGAGTTTTTTTTGTTTTTGTTGATAGAGTCTTCTTGGGAATGTTTAAGTGGGTAAATGGTTTATTAATGAATTTATATCTTTATGATTATGTCTACAATTTGAAAATTTTTGCTAGGCTCAATTTTCCATGAAAATCTTTTTTTTTCTTTAATGGATTTCCTTGAAAAATCTATGCTACCAAATCCCCATGATAATTCTATAAAAAAAATCCCCATAATAATAATAAAATTTTAATAAAGTAATAGTAAATAGTGATATTACTAATTAATATAACGCCAGACTTGGTCAGATGTTGTTGACCAAGAAAAACTTGGTCAGATGGTGTCTTTTCATTGCCATAAGGCATTTGTAATCTTTGGAGAGATACAAAATGTTATGGGTAGTCACCATTTGGGTGAAAAGTCGTTTTGTGTTGTTTACTGAGAGTCATGATGGACTCCATGTAATCCCACGGTTACCATAACAACAAAAAGTCTAATCTTTCGGAAACAAATGCTTGAAAACAAGGCCTGAAGCTGAAGGAGTTGGATGCTGAGGTGGCCAACTTCTTTCAGAATAAAACATTACATTTGAAGGAAAGAATTGTGTTGTCCCACGGAGGCACTTACACAGTAAACCGTTGAATTGGTAGACAAATGGAAGAGAGTCCTCCGATTTGGTTATATCAATTTCAACCCCGTGATTTGCGGGGTTGCCGGTATTTAAATCCTACATAAGAACTTCTCTTTCCATCTTCCGAGCTTGGCTTTTCTCATGGAAATTGGAAGAAATGAAAACACAGAAAAACCCATTTAATCCCTCTTAAAATACTCTCAGAGCCTGTTTGTTTTTTTTGTCACTAATTAGTGGCAAGTCCACACAAAATAGCTTTTGTTTTTTATTCACTGATTAGTGGTAGTAAAAGGTAAACTTTTAATTTTGGGTCTTAAACCTAAAAAATGGTAGTAAGTAATTGGAAACAGTTTATTACCACTTAATGGGTTTGAAGCCCAAAATTAAAGGTTTACCTCTAACTACCACTAGTTAGTGGTGAAAAATAAAAAGTATTGTGTTTGGGTCTGCCACTAATTAATGGCAAAAAAACAAACAGATTATTAATCTAATAACTATTATGCTTCATAAACCAATTGGATTTGGTTGGAGTTTTTGTATTTTGTTTAAAAATTTTAGAGCTGAGAAAACAAGTATTTGGATACAATTAAACAGAAATGCCCAAAACCAAAAAACGAAATAAAAATAATAATAAATAAATAAATAAAAGAAAACAGTTTTTAGTGAAACTTCATTTGTTTTTACAATAAGCTTAAATTCGAAAACAATATTCAGATTTAATCCTAACCATGATTTCAAATATTAAAAAACTACAATTCAGATTTTCGGATTGTGTCTTAGTTTTTGAAGATTTTTTTTTATTACATTGAAAACAAACTATTAGCCACGCTTTTAAGTGAGTTGGTCTTAGTTCTATGAAATTAAAAATGCAAACAACCTGCAGAATTTGTATTATTTTTGCAAAATTAACTAAGAATTCTGTAGAATTCAAAAGCTATCAAACACAGCCTAAAAAAATAAAAAAATGCATGGTGAAAAGACGGATGCTGGCCTATATAGTGTAGTTATAGTCAGAGATCTTACAGTCCAGTATATAAATAACCGTGTTTGGTTGTTCTTATATAATTGGGGATTGACCTAAGACAAAGAAGACATTATCAATCACCATAAATATAGGCTATGTTTGGTATTTGGAGAATCTTTTTTAAAATTTGCAGCCCAAAATACTATTGCATTTATCTTAATTGGGTAGATAAGTGTAATTATTACACTAAATTGTAGTGGTCTCCCATGCAAATTTGGTAAAATAAGTTGTGAATATTTTTAGTTATAAAAATTATTGCATTTATTCACATCCTATTTCATCAAATTTATGTAAGAGACCACTACAATTTAGTGTAATGATTACATTTATATACTAACAACCAAGGCAAATAGTATACAATAGAATTTTAGGCTGCGAATTAAAAGAATTAACTTTTTACCGTTGGTTTCAAATCAACTTTTGATGGGATTAAAAGTCTTATAATGGGCTAGTTTTCGAGACTCAGTATTGAAAGTCAGCTTTTAGATCATCTCCCTCTGGCCCCAACTCATAACGTTAATACTACATCTACCCAATTTTGGTACCTAATTATGCATACTTCCTGATATCGCGTCTTTGTGACTAAGGGCAAGTCTAGTGGAATCCCTTAATCCATGGATCCATAAATTATTGACTTGCTAGTCGGATCCCTTAATCATCAGATCTATCCAACTTTCCATTAGTTGGTGGATACTTAAGGGAGCGACGACGAACTCATTGGTGCGATTGAATGATGGACGGGATTGTTATCTGATGGTCATGCGATCAACAGATCGATGATCGCCAAAATTTGAAATTAAATCTGGTGATGGTCTTTTGATCTCCACGATCATCAGACCATCACCCGTAAAAATTTTGGCTTTTATGTCTTTTGATTATGAGAATGAGAGAAAGAGAGAGTCGTGAACATCAGATGATTGTCGCAATGGTCAAATTATCGTCACGATCACTTGACCATCTCTGGTCGCTTTGAGCTCTCATTAACATAACACTCAACTCACTCTTACACCGTGTTTACACCGATGCTATAGGGCTTATGTAGAGATGATGTAAGGGTTGATTGTTTCTTTATGAGGATGGTATCTTCATCGTGCAGATCATCCTATAGTAAATCCCATTGTTTAATTAGAATTTTTATCACCACCAAAAGTTAATTAAAATTTTAAATTTTTTGACCTATCCGTTTTTACCGTTAACTTTTTAGGAGGTTAGAAAGGTTAGAAAGAAATTGTTCTTTATAAGGATGACGTGCATGGTAAGAAGACCATCCTCACAATAAATTAACTCTTGGATCATTTTAGGTCTAACCTATAGGTGGAGACAAGGTGTAAAAATGTGTTATTATGTTAAAGAAGAATAAAATATTAAGATAATAATTAAGTTTCTGGATTATTAAACTATTATTAGTTTAGAAACCATGCAAAGTATAAAGTCTAAATTTTTTTTACAGGGGCCATTAATTAAGTTACATAAAATTTTCATGGGATAATGGCCAAAACATCCAATATATAACGTTTTTAATCCATTTAGTACACAAGATTTTTAATAAGACTGAAATACTTTTTTTAAAGTTTTTGAATCTGTTTAGTTTTTTTAAAACTTTTCTAAATCTATTTAGTCCATTCCTTCCTTTTTAATGTTCTTGTTATACCCTTATTATATTTGTCAATTACCTTTTTGTCTTTGTCAAACTTGTACAGTTGTATGAGAGAGGACTAACGTTATCTTTTTTGTTTTTAAACTTTAAAATGTTATATCTCTTCAACTAAAATTTTGATTTTGACAAAATTCATATATTTGGAAAGCACTTTTTGAGATCTTTGAAACTAGACCAGTCAAGAATGGTTTTCAAAAAAAAA
>MVGT01003030.1:10744-35093 GCA_002174775.1 Macleaya cordata | reverse complement strand
ATCAAATCTAAAACAAACACAGAAAACCTCCATCTAGAGATTTTTCTTCTCTCTCATCTAACCCTTTTTCTCTCTCTAGTACCTGTAGTGAGCAGGCTTGTATGGACCCTCAACAGGCACACTAATGTAATCAGCCTGGTCCTTTGAAAGTTTAGTTAGCTTAGCTCCAAGCTTTCCAAGATGAAGTGCAGCAACTTTCTCATCAAGATGCTTAGGCAAAACATAAACCTTCTTCTCATACTTACCAGAATCCTTCTCCTTCCAGAGCTCAAGCTGAGCAATCACCTGGTTGGTGAATGAACAAGACATAACAAAACTAGGATGACCAGTTGCACATCCCAAGTTCATCAACCTTCCTTCAGCCAAAACAATGATTCCAGTGTTGGTTTCTGGGAAAACCCACCTATCTGTTTGTGGTTTAATGGTGATTCTCTTAACACCTGGGTAAGTTTCCAATCCTTGCATATCGATTTCGTTATCGAAATGACCAATGTTGCAAACAATTGCATTGTTCTTCATCTTTTTCATGTCGGAGACCATGATGATGTCTTTGTTACCTGTTGTTGTGACAAAAATGTCAGCTTCTGATACAACATCTTCTAGGGTTAAGACTGGGATTCCTTCCATTAGAGCTTGAAGAGCACAAATTGGATCGATTTCAGTCACAATTACACGAGCTCCAGCTTGTTTAAGAGCAGCAGCACAACCCTTTCCGACATCTCCATAACCGGCGACAACTGCAACCTTTCCGGCGATCATGATGTCTGTGGCTCTCATTAGACCGTCGGGAAGAGAGTGGCGGCATCCGTAGAGGTTATCAAACTGTAAACAAAGAAGATCCAAAAGAAAAACAAAATTAGATATGGATCAGATCTGAAAATTCTGTGTTTGTCCTTATTATTAAACTTGTTTTTGAGGAAACCAAGTTAATTTCTGAATTTAGAATACAAACAAACAGTAATGACTGAAAATTTTGAGAAATCAAATCTGAAGAGTGCAAAAGAGGAAAAATGGACAAATTTTGATTAAGAAACAAAACAGAGCACCGCAAAAACCTAGATCTAAAGAAAAATCCTTAAGATCTAAAATCCAAATAGACTTATAACTAAAGATTTTTTAAACGAGAACCAAATTAATTGCTGAATTTAGAAGAGAATCAAACAGTAAAGACTAATCTGAATTCCGAAAGTATGAAACACAAAAGCATCCAAATTGTTCAAGAAACAAAACAGAGCAACATAAAACCCTAGATCTAAATGAAAAACCCTAAGATCTGGATCAACAAGCAGAATACAGAGTACTAAAATGTATAGAGATCTAAAAAGAAAACCTAGATTAGATCCGGAAGTAGAAGCTTTCGAAAATTGAAATTATACCTTGCTCTTAGTGACAGAGTCATTAACGTTGATAGCAGGGAAGAGCAAAGCTCCAGTAGCTTGCATCTGGTAAAGCCTCTTAACACCAGTGGTAGTTTCCTCAGAAACACCAACCAATCTCTCCTTCATCTTGTGATACCTCTTAGGATCAGTTGTCAATCCATCCTTAATAATACTAAGAACGATCTGAAATTCAACATTGTCGGTAGAAGATGGATCTGGAATTTTTCCAGATTTCTCAAATTCTTCTTCAGCTTTAACTCCTTCATGAATCAAAAGAGTAGCATCACCACCATCATCAACAATCAGATCAGGACCACCACCAGGACCCCAATCAAGAGCTCTCTCAGTACACCACCAGTACTCTTGAAGAGTCTCACCTTTCCATGCAAAAACAGCAGCACTATCACGAGCAATGGCGGCAGCAGCATGATCTTGTGTTGAGAAAATGTTGCAAGAACACCAACGTACTTCAGCACCAAGAGCAGTTAGGGTTTCAATCAAAACTGCTGTTTGGATCGTCATATGAAGAGATCCAGTAATTCTAGCTCCTTTAAATGGTTGTGATGGACCAAATTCCGTCCTGCAAGACATTAATCCGGGCATTTCTACTTCAGCGAGTTCGATCTCAAGACGACCGAAATCAGCCTGAGACATGTCTTTTACTTTGTATTCACGACCGGAACTGGTTTTCTCAACGACCAACGCCATTGTTGAAGATCTGAAAAACAAACAAAGAAGAAAATTTAGAAGAGTTTGATTTTCTCTCTCTACTTTCTCTCTCTAGCTCTATCGATCTAGAGAAGAACTGAGAAGGGCACACCGAGAGAGTGCTGAGAGAGGAGATATAAATAGGTTTTACGGTGAAAAACTGAACGGCTGTGATTGGTTGTAAGATGTTTTCAACAGTTTTTAGGTCTTTAATATTAATATTGGATAAGCGGTGGATCTGGTAAATCGGGTGTCCAGCGGACGCGGGATATGGGGACCATTCTTTGTGGGACCCACCTGCCTAATGATCAGTGGGTGTTTTTTAATGTTTGTCTTTACCCTTGTTTTTTGGATTAAATTACAGATTACATAAAAAATTATACAAAGATCTTTGTTATAAAAAAAATGTGGAGTTTAAGCAAAGAAGAGTGGGTATTTTAGTCATTTGGGGGGAGTAGATATTCAAGGGTTGAATATGAGGTGGAGCAGAGGAGTTGGTGAATGGTATGACTTCATTATTGTTACGACGAAATGTGCATCAAGAAAGTGTTATTATAGTTTTTGTTTCTTTGTGAAGATTAGTGCTAGGGTTTGGGTCAGATTTCAAAACGATTTAGGTTATCTTTTATTAAGGTTTAAATGGAGAAAGGAATTCAATTGGAAGGAAAATTGGAACTTTACTTGTATAGTTGGCCCATTTCTTTTTAGAAAAATGATAGATATCCATATAATTCTAGTTTTATGAGAATGCATAATTTCACCACTCTTGAATTTAATATCACATTGTAAATTGGTTAAGTTTTCAACTCATATCATTCAAATAAGAAAGAAGTTGACTCCATTAGGTGAATTGCAATTAAGATTTTAAAACC
This sequence comes from Macleaya cordata, assembly GCA_002174775.1. Classification (NCBI taxonomy): domain Eukaryota; kingdom Viridiplantae; phylum Streptophyta; class Magnoliopsida; order Ranunculales; family Papaveraceae; genus Macleaya; species Macleaya cordata. The sequence continues at coordinate 32,134 of MVGT01003030.1, read as the reverse complement.
TCTTCCATAGAAATTTCAAATCAATTTTTTCTTCTTCTTTTTTGTATGTTATATTATGTTTCTTTGGACGGGAGATTATAAGTAGAGATTTTGTGGGAACTAGGATTTAGTGAAAAACTAGTTAGAAATCATATTTTAAATCTAACTAGTTTTCCACCAAATCTCTAGTTCCCACAAAATCCCTACTTAAAATCTCCTATTCAAACAAACTATTAGTGTTTGTGGCTTTTTCCTTATATTTTTCTCTTCTCTCTTCCATTTCTCATGTGTAACCAAACATTAGAATTTGGTATAAGAAATTCTACTCTAACTGAATATATCTTCTCTTGGATTAAAGTTGTCCCTCCAATTTAATTTTGTCCTACTAAACATAACCTACTTAATTTAAAATTTGAATCGAATAAACAAAAATAAATAATAATCTTTAGTCTATATAATCAAGCTCGCATCGGCTCATTTTAACTGATGTGAAATCGCGTATGTCTTTAATGTGCCTCTTTTCTATAAATTTTAAAATGTATATCCATTGTGGAGCTCGCTTAAACTGTTGGGGTTTATGCCCTAAAACAATTTAAATTAACAACATTGATAAATTATATTTATTAATGAGCATGATAATATATTATTACTTTATTCATATGATGGATTAAGTGTTGTTCACAAGATGAAGTTGTAAGTAAATTATTTGTATGAAGTGTTCATACATGGAGAGATGTAATTTACTAGTTCCTCATATTCTTGTATAGTTCATAGTCAGTGATGAATCTGAACAATTCATATGATAAGACTATAACACACTAGACTTCTATATTATAGGGTGATGTATCTCCATCACCGAAGTGGCAAATCTAAGTCAGTGTGTTGGTGTATTAGAGATACACTGAACAGGTCAGCCAGAATACTTTTTATGTTATTGTCAGCATATAAAAAGATTTTGTAAAACTTGCTAATTGCAAATGTCCTAAATCCTGAGAACAGAGTATACTCTACAAGTTAGTTTCTACTCACTTTGATCTACCAAACAGTGAGGTCAGACAACGCAAACGTGATCCAATATTCTGGGTAGGTTGGGTGGTCGAAATTACTTAGTGGGACTACTTTGTGTCAATAAGGAATCCACACCAAAATGATATTCCCTTGAGAGCCTAATCAAGAAGATTAATTATTCTAGACTGCGCAGTGATCCTATAAAATATTTATTGGATTATTAGAATAATTATAATGGTATGATATGGCAGGCAAGGACTAAGATGTAATTACTCGAAAGGTGCTGACATTAATAGTTAATGTTACCTTGGTGTATATTACGAATATCAGTTAAGTGGAGGGACTATTTGCTGGTATAACGAGTGAAGGGCTTCTGAATAATATTCATTTACTTGAGAGTATTCAGTTGCAGTTATTTAGTGGACTTGACTGTAATTAGATTTATTATTTGAGAATTATATGAGATATATGGACCTCAAAATAATAAATCAAAAGCTTAAGTAAGTGGGGCCCATATGGACCTAACTTAGAGCTAAAGATATGGGAAGAGAGTCTTTCTCTATAAATAGAGATAGGATTCATAAGAAAGCCCACCCTAACTTATGTATCTAAAACTCTCTCCCAATTTAGAACTCAAGTTATGAGCTTTATGGTTTTAGAAACCCAAAATTCGTAATATATTCCCGTCAGATTTTAAAATTACATTTTGAGGTATTTTGGAGCAGAATTGGAGATTCGCTATTTCACGTAAAGTTGTAGAAAATTCGATTTCCTACAAAAAGAATATATCATATAGGTGAATCGAATCAACCGTTAGAGAGTTATGGCCGAAATACAGTTGTTGTATCTTTTCGAATTTTCGACGACTGATCAAGAACGTGTGAGGAAGATCTGGGATTATATGCAATCGGTTTAAATGGTATGTATCTGATCTTCAAGTTATTGTTTTAATTCATCCATCCTCATGTGATCCTGTGAAGGGAAAATAGTTATTTGTTTCCGCTGCACTATTTAATCTAAACCCTATTTTCCCTAACATAAACATAATCCAATGACCGATTTTTTAAGAAGATGATATCCTTATTATGTGAGTACCATAAGCAGTAGTCAAAATGAAGTGAGCGTAGTTTTAATAAAGAGAAAAATAGGGTGTTCCACTCACTTTATTCGCACCATATACTTAATACAAATTTGTGGATACATGTACAGATGATCTTAAGGGCTTTTTTTTTAGGATCATCTCCTCATTATGCAAATCATAATAAATACTTGGATCATCTTCAAGTGGGTCTTTATATAGATGGGTGTTCAACGTGCCTATTGTTATTATAAAAATATCCATATACTCATGTTGTCTTTTTATATATATATTTCAATCATGTCATCCACTTTTTTGATATTTTAAGTCTTATTTTCTACTCTTTGTTCTTACATTCTAAAGGGCTCCCTGCGAAAATGATCTAAAGATTGATTTTAAAAAATGATATACACCGCCACCTTTTATATGATCCACCCACCTTATTATTATACGTTACTTACACTAACATGTAGCTCCTATATAAACATAATCTAAGGGTTAATTTTTTGTGAGGATATTCTTCTCATCATAGAGCTATGTAAATAAGTTGTAAGTGTAGTATTAATAAAGAAAAAATGGGGCATTACCCCTACAGTACAAGTGCTTTTAGTGTAAGAAACACATAATGTGCACAAAGCTATTATTACAAAAGTAATTAATTTATTTATGTTGTAGTAGTGGTAGGGATGTCACGAGTTGGTTCTAGTTTCTTGTATTAAACTACCAGTACTCAACCATTGGATTCTATTAAATAAGTCAATTTCCTTTTTTTATCATATACCATAGCAGTCTTCATTCCAATCTGAATTGTGTAGAAGTAGAACCAGAAAACCATTTCAGGTTATTGGATTTCATTCCAAGAGAAAAATATATCCATTGACGCACATTATATTTAGGATATGGAGTGAGATATAGAAGACATAGTATTTTGGAGAAAATTGTCATAAAAGCTTGGTATCTGCAGAATTTTACAAAAATTTACAGCCTAAAATTCTATTGTATTTGTTTTGATTGTTGGTATATAAGTGTAATCATTACACTAAATTGTAATGGTCCCCTACATAAATTTGATGAAATAGGGTGTGAATAAATGCATCTATTTTATGACAACAAATATTCACAATCTATTTTACCAAATTTATATAGGGGACCACTAAAATTTAATGTAATGATTACATTTATCTACCCAATTAAAGCAAATACAATAGTATTTTGTAGCTATGAATTTTCACAAAAATTCTCAGAGATATATATATACATGTTTCTACCTTTGGGAAAATTTTTTTACATGTTTATGCTTTACACAATCAAAATAGACAACCCAATTTGTGGATGCTCTTAAGATATATATATATACATTTTGTACTTTTCTTTGTATTCTAGTGAGTTGCAACTATACAACCCTTTGGAGAGTTGCATAGTACAATTCCTCCAAAGAATGATTATGTTATTTAATTAATTAATTAATTAAGCAAACTTATTAATATAGTTAAGATTATGTCAGTCACTCTCTTGGTTGGTGAAAAGCTATGACCAATAATATAATATAATAAAACTAAGAAAAAAAATATTCCAACGTGATTACGTGGAGGTTGTATTAGGTGAGTAGATTGAGTTGGTACACCAACTTTAGGTATCCTCTCCGTATCTTTTCCTTTTTCAACTTCAGTCCTTGTACAAAAAGAACCTCCAAACTACTCCGTTTACTTTCCGTCCATTTGCTGTTAAGTGATATATGAAACTGGAAATAGTCAAATAAATAAAATAGTGGCATATTCCACGTGGACATGTCCCCATGACACACGTGGGAGGTGCTGACAAGCCCACGTGTGGCACGGGAATAAGGGAAAGAAGGTTAGGTAGCATGAAAGTTAGTGGACGTGATGCACGGCTAAAATGTACAAAACAAACAACAAATTCATTCTTTACTCTCTCTTCTTTCTCTCTCTCTAAAACTTTTAATATAAAATGGAGAACTAAAAGACATGAAAATGGAAATCAAAATCCACATTGCTTAATTTTTTTTTTAAAAAAGACTAAAATCTTAACCATCTTGTTGTTCTCCTACCAACCACATCTTCATAACATTCTGTTCTATGTGACCAGACCGTACCCTTCGTGGTCTATTTTTTTAATATTTTTATTTTATTTTTTAATAATTATTTATGGCCTCCACCTTTAGATGTGATTATATTGAAATAACTCTACGTGTAATTGTGAGCCGAAAGCATTTATAAAACTTGTAAATCTCAATAACTCATCTTAAAATGATTTACGTACTTAGATCCAAAAGGAGTTGGTGGGATGAGAGCTAGTGTGTTTCTGTTTGGTGGGAGGGAGGGAAGGAGGCCATTTCGCTAGCTAGCTAGTCAAAAAAAAAACTCAACGTTCGACCTACTCGTTTTATACTTCATATTCAATCTTGATCATATATTGGACTTTTACTTTTTTCTCTTATATAATCGATCCAATAAGAGAAGTAATTAAGAAACTCTTTTATACAAGTGATAAGTGGTATTTAAATGATATTTGAATGTTTTCTAATCTTATAGTTAGTTGGTAAAACATTACTTCATTCGTCTTATCACAAAGAATTTGAATTGAGCGTCAATTAATTAAGGGTTTCTTTTTATTGGGTGGATGTAATAGTACTATGTTTAGATGACGGAAATGAAATCGTATTTTTAAAAATGTGATTTAGTGAATAGTACACCTAGAAGAGAAGAGAAGGTGAATTTGGGATTCCCATTTTCTAAAAATTCAAATTCTTAAAGATACAAATATGACCTCAGTCATATTCATTATTAGTTATGGCATTGTTTTTAATTTTTTTATGGAGTTGGCTAGGTATACCAACTCCGAGGAGTATGGGATTCCAACTCTTAATATTCAATTGGTAATTGTTAAGATCTCCAGTTCACCTGATTTAACGCGAACCAACCAACTAACCAACCACAACTTGACTATGAAAGTATGAACCTGTCGGCGTCATTGGTTGGTGATGTCTAATGTCCAAAATACCATCAGATCTCCATCCTAATTGTGTTTCTCCCTTTGTTCCCTTTAATGGTTGATGTTAATTCAATACCGTAACACCGTTTTCACTTGTTCATTTTATTAAGTATAATGCCTACAGGAAAATCTACAGAATGAAAATCTCACGGTAGTGTATATTCTCGCACTTTCGTTACTTGGGTCAAATCAAATTTTTTTTTTGGATTATGTTGTAGGTATTTTTTGTATCTGTAGCACTACCGTTTTATTAAAGAGAATGGATCCCATCCCGCTTACAACCTTATATGTACAGGTTTATACGGGGTCCACATGAAATTGATCTAAAGATTTATTTTTTGTACGGATGTTCTCTTCATCACGTAAATGATCTTCACAAAAAATCAGTCTATTATAAAACTTTTAATTCTATTAAAAATTGATCTAAAGTTGATTAAAAATTAACTGTAAAAAATAAACGATAAAAAAAAAAGAATCAATTTTTTATGGGCTTAGAAGTTTTAAAATGGACTGATTTCTTGTGAAGATGATCTACATGATGAGGAGAACATTCTCACAAAAAAATTAACCTTTAGATCAACCTCATGTGAGCCCTATAAAAACATGTACATATAACCTAATTTAAATCAACTTTTTGCTGATCTCTACAAAATGTCGAGATCTTTCGTGAGAATCAGGCGTCCCAGATCCAAACCCATTACAAAAGTGACATGAACACTCAAGGTCTATTAAAAGCAAGCAGGGCACTACTAATTAATTGATGCATCACTCAGTCCCAACAGTCAGATTGCCCAAGTATATACTCGAGGATTTGTTGCTTATTATTGGCGTTAGGAAGTAGGAGGCTGGAGGAAATTATGTAGGACATGAAAAGCGCCGACAAAAGGAAAGATATTTCGAGTTTAGGTGGGGCCCACACTCCAGAGTGAAAAGGATCAGACTGTGTCGGTGGCGAGTAACCGAATTTAATATCAGCCGTGGATGAAGACGATCAGAATGATCGTGAATCACAAGGACCTATACATTTCTTCCATCCACATACGACTAGTATGGGATTTGGTTAAAAATTTTGTTAACTGAATCAGTTAACATAGCATTATTCGTCGGTGGCATTGCGCCATAAAATGAGTGATGCACATGGGCACCAATTTATGTTTCTTATACTTGATGACATTAATTGTACATGAAATTGCCTCCATCCATCCAAAAATAGACTATGATAATCTCCTAACCATGTAAAATCACCAATTTCTTTCAATAAAAAAAAAATCAATCCATTTTAAAAGGGTAGTGTTGGATCTACCCCCAATAGGTAGCTATTTACCTCAGTTTTAATTTCCAACTCTTCACACTCCCGCCCTTATAAAATGGGTACGAGATGTGTCAATTTATCCCTCTCAATTCTTTCTACAATGTAATTTAAAGCCGACTCAAACAACTGATAACTATTATATAAAATTAGCAATATTGTTTTCTCTATACAATTACCTATTTTTTATAGCATACGGGAAGTATTTTCATGAGAGATTTCAAATTTCTAAGAAATTTTTTTTATTCATCCTTCTAAAAACAAAAAAAATTCTTCTTCCTCTCAAGAAAGCAAGAAACATCAACTAAGTCACACACCCATCTGAAAATAAAACTCCAATTGAAGTAATCCTAATATCATTTATGGGCCACCTTGCAATTCATAAGCAGGCGATTGATAGATTTTACTATATGTAGGGGATGAATCGGATGATAAAGGGATAGTAGTAATTCCAGATATCTTCTTTGCATCTCTATCTTTCTTACTCTTTTTTCAAAATTAAAAAAAGAAATCTACCCTATTAATGACGTGGTTGACTTCTACAAAGGTAAAATTTACCCCACAAGTGAGGTTAACAGATACCAATTTTGGGTTGATAAAAAATTAGCCTTTGTTGTTAAACCACTTCTCTAAATAGAGAATGAGAAGAGTATAAGACCTATTAATGATGGAGTTGTCAAAGATAAAAGAAGCGGTGATGCTATACTTACTGCCTAGGCTATTTAAGAAAGTATTTGTTTCAATTTGGGAAGGACATAAATCATAAAGAGTGTGAGATTATACCACAACTGTGAGGCAACTAAGCAAAAAGAATGGCAGTAGAAAAATATAGTAAGAGTAAGAGTAAACTTGACTAAAAAGCATGTGTCACCAGGGTTGTGAGATTGTACCACAACCGTGGGATGACTAGGCAGTAGGAATGGCAATAGAAAAATGTAGTAAGAGTAAACTTGACTAATAAGCATATATGTCAGCTTGCACAGTTGATAGTGTCTACTGTTAATGATAGTTTAGACTCGAGTTCAATTCGCATTAATATCAAGTTACTGATCTCATTAAAAACAGGCTCACCTCTTCAACAACAACATGTATAACTACAATATATATAAAGTTAATAAGATCACCCATAGTTTACAATTGATGCTATGCATATTTTGAAAATTGCGTTTGCATAGTGAATTTATTTGCAAATTGACTATAAGTGATAAAGATGGCAAATGAAAAATTTTGCAAGTATACTAAAGAAGGCAAATGAAAGGTCTTCTTTGGAAACCACCAAGGGGGTGGCCACATGTCAGAAATTATAATATTTGATTAGTTTCTTTGACTTGGTGGTGGTTGTGGTATGTGGCTGGTCCATGAGGATTAGTCGGGTGTTGAAAGAAAAAAAAAGATCTTATTTGGAAATATAGTTGGACGTGGGAGATGAAGATGTTTGCTATTTGCAAACGAATTAAAATTTAGGGCTTCAATTTTTTTCCTTTTTTTTCAATTATGTTTTGATTTGCAAAATTTTTCAAATTTAGTATTACATTTTCTTTTTCAAATTCTCTCAAACTCGTTATTCTTACCATTCAAGAGGCTATTGTGGATGCTCAAAACAACTAGATTATGCACATAAGCCTTTGACCCAATGGTTGTGTACCCCTCTCATGATGGTGGCATCATCTTTTCATTTATGATGGTGATATTTGTATGCTCATAGATGTTGATAGTTATTTTTCTTTCGTAGTGGCAATTTTTTTTTTATAATCTTGACATGTCTCTAAACTTCTCACACGCTTATTGCTAACAATTAAATGTGTATTTTTGTCTTCTTATTATAATTTAGACAACAATCCCTTCTATAAAAAAATTACCACATTATAAAGTGGTACGAAAAATATCATTACTTATAATTTTGAAAAAAGAATGACATTTCAGAAGCAATGTCTTAACGGAATTGAAAAACAACAACTCTTAAAAGAGACAAAAAAAAATCCCTGGATACTTAGTGCAATATAAATATATATTTTTCTTTTATTTTTATTATTATTTTGTAGCATCTGCCACAATCTTTGCGACATTGTTCAATATTACATCTAATTGCAAACATAGATCAAACGATCTATTTTTTGTTTTGTCAGCAATTTAAACCTAGATCTGCAATTTATGAATGTGTCCTATTTTAATACAAGCTTATTTTTTTTATTGTCACTGAATCAATGTATTCCGTTTTTGGAATCCAAATTCTTTGTATTTAATTTTTTGTGGTTATGGATATTTGTGTACTCGAATCAATCTGGAACCAGATCGAATCGATGAGATCAGGGATGTATTTAAATTTATAATTTTCTCATTCTTTATTTAGTCCTGGTTTCACGAGCCCGACAGTTTTAAGTTCGACCTATAAGCAACCGTTGGATGTTCACTTCGTTAATACGTGAAGGAAACTGCGTGTACACCTAACAGTACTTATGTACGGGCCAGTCTGTTATTAGAGTAAGTTGTATTGGTTAAAGGGAAAGTTAAAAAATATCCTATAAGCCCAAAGTTCATTTGTTAGTTTTGGTTAAATGGGAGCTCTTCATTCTCTACTAATTTTTGGGTTTTACACCCCACCCCTACCAACATCACCATCTCCATTCTCCGCCATCACCACCACCACCACCATCATCTTCTTTCTCTCTCTGTGATGGTGGAGGTGGAAGCTGTGGTGGAGGCAATGGTGGTGGGAGTGGGGTGGTTCTAACAGTGGGGACGGTGGGAAAGATAATGGTGGCGGTGAAGAATGAAGATGGTGCATTGGTGGTAGGGGTGGAGTATATTTTTGGTGGGGTGTATAACCCAAAATTTAGTGGTGGTGGGGTGTATTTTAGTTGGGTACGCGTAATTATTTGAAGAGCTCCTCCTTTAACTAAAACTTGAATATGGGCTTTGGGCTTAAAGTCTATTTTTTGAGCTTCCCTTTCATACAAAATAACTTCCCCAATATCAATTTCCTATTTTTTAAGATCGAGTTCGTGAAATAATTTTCCTTTTTTATTATATTTATTATGGAGGGATTAGGGCGCACATGAGGTTGATTTTCGGAGACGATGATCTACTCACCATGTAAATTGTAATACCCTGAATTTTTGAGTTCAAATTCACCTTGGGTCTAACCCGAGAACTAGTATTATGAATTTATCTTAAATTGAATTATCTTTTTGTAGTCATCTTTTGTAATAAGATCTATATATACATATTTATGTATGGGTTAGATGGGTTAACTCAATAATTCAGGTAATGGACTTGGCAATGAAACTATGGGTTAAATGGGCTAAGCCCATCTTTACTTGTTTTGGGTTAAGACAACTCAACATTTTATAGGTTATTATTTATATTTTCGTATATATATTCATCAGTATATTTTAAACTCATTTTTAGAAATCTTATGGTCTAAATTGGCCTTGAGCTATTTCTGATGAAGTTGTAGCTCTTTGAATCCAGTTTTCAGAATAGTATGGTGGGTGATATTCGGACTTATGGTCTAGGAGTTATGGTCATTATAGTATAATGTATATATATGAATAATTTATTAAGGAATAATGTTTATTCACTCAAAACTTTTGATTTAATCCATAAGATCATTTTGATTGGTACATGTCTTCAAATTATTAAACTAGGGACATAAGTCACATCAAAGTTTTGGTACACAAAAGTTTATCTAGTATTTACTATTTTTATTAAATATTTGACTAAGAATAATAATAATAAAGATTTTTTTTCTAACATCCACCTCCATCACCACTAGATAGTAGCAGATTTACTATAATCACTACCACCACTAAGTATGATGGTTAGTCTACCACCACTAAGTGATAGCTAGTCCACCATTATAGTGGCTAATCCACCACCATTAATTTTATTTTTATCCACCACCTTATAATTTCATTTTCACCTATATAAAGAGGTAGTTTGTGAAGACAAGAGGGAGGAGAGAGATAAGAAAGAAGAGAGAAATATGAAGATAGGTTTTCAATTAGAAATAAGTATTTTCAACATCAAAAAGAGAGTTTTTATACTAGATTTGGAAGCAAATCAAAGGAAGAGCTACTAATTCTCCTTGGAATATCTAAGGAGGAAGAAAAGAGAGAAGAAGAAATTAGCCATTGCCCAAGATTGGACCGTTGGATGGTCTTAAAAATTGAGTATGATGTAGATGAGATAATAATTATACTTAGTTAAAATATTAGCTTATTTGAAGAAGTTTAATACTCCAATCACAATAAAAATCGTTATTTTTGTTAGAAGAATAAAAATAGCGAGTTCGAAATGAGAAATTCATTACTCTCAAATCTACCGTTGGATTTGTCTAATATTTTTACACAAGTGTTAGGGATATATTAAATACTACTGTAAAATTTTCAGGTCAATTGGATGAAGTAAATACCTTGATCCATCATGAAAACCCTGTTGGAGTTGCTACTCTAAATTGTAAGTAGTTGGTTAATTGAAAGGTATAGAACAAAGATCTACCGTTGGATTGGTAATATTTCATATATTTATTTGTTAATATATACATATATATATCATAGAAAAAAGTAAAGGGTTACCAGTACTATTTTTAGACTTATGATTTACCTTGGTTAAATTCTATCTCGTTTAGACAAGTCCTTACATGAGTAGAATTTCTAGTATATGTTTGATAATCTGGTTACTTCTCTTTGATCGTAGATCTGATTAAGGATCCGCTTGATGTGTCAAAAACTAGACAAATATATCTTGTTTATGTTAAAATTTGATAATTTTTTAAGTTTATTTATTATAATTTTAATTTAATCAAAGTTGCTGAACTGTAATAGAGACCTAGCTGAAAGTATTTTGTTTAAAGTTATGAACTACATAATGCTTGATCCCTAAAGGGTACGTATGCAGCCGTAATGACGGTTCAGCATAAAATATTCTCAAACTATAAACATTGGACCATTCATGAGCTAAATGTATACTATTTATTTTTCCTATAAATGGTACAATACTAACTTGGGCGTTGGAGTGTTTTCTTTTGTTTTGCAGGTACCCTCCACTATTGCCTTAAGAAAAATGCGTAGGAGTCCACAAATGTATAATCATTAGATTACAAGATGCATTTCAAGGATATTTACGTGAATTAGAATATTGTGGTTAAATATCTGGTATTGAACCATGAAGAAAATTATTTTTTTATGCATAACGTTTTAACCATCATAGTCAAGTTAAACTTTTGTGCATGTCTTACTTAATTTATCATGATATGTTCTACATTTACGTACACTTATAAAGAAAGATATATATATATATATATATGTAGACTGGTTTTCCTTTATGATGAGTTAACACACGAATTTTGAATCTTGAATTCGGGATTTACCTGTGATTCAGAATTTGGGGTGTTACATAAATCATCTTCATCCAAAATTATGTCATTTTAAGACTTCTAACCCCATCAAATGTGGATTTTGTTAGTATTGAAGCGATTTTCATTCCGGTAGCAGATTCTATAGCTCTTCAATGGCGGTTTTCATAATCTTACGGTGACAGTTTGGTTAGTGGATCAATTGTACTTACAATTTCTCTATGCTTTTAATATGTCTGTCATGGTATATCTTTGTTATATAAAATATAAGATGAACAGTCAAAATTTATCATTTAAGTTGTAGACGGGTCTGTTCTATAATAGAAATATATGGTGGGCAATAGTTCTCGTCCGAAAAAAAAAATTGCCAACCATCAAACTCAGTCCTGCTCACACGCCTTGAGTTTCGAATCTTTGAATAAAAAAGCAAAATTTTTAAGGATAAAAGTGGGATTTTACAGTCTCACCAACCACACCCAAGACGTGCCAATTGGCAAGCCATGTGGACAAACAAAAACCAATAAAAATTCAGGGAAAAATGTTCCCTGGATGACCCTTGTAAACCTCTTCTCTACACAGTCAATACATTAAGTTCATTACATAAATTTATCTTTTAATCTACAATAATTGTTTTATGGATACTTAAATTCTAAGTATATTTGTTGTATATAGATTCCCTACCGTACCATTCTCTTATTGTCACCCAATTTAATTTTAAATTATTAAATACATGAAAGGTATTAAATTTTTATTTCTTTAAAAATAATTACAAAGAAAAAATTACTTCAAACATGTTTTTATAAGGAAAAATGCCACTCAACCTCTAAAAAATGTATAGATTCCTTGATATAGTAGCATATATATATATTTAATCTTTCGATCATGGTAGCATTTGGAATAACATATTGAAGACTTCGTTTTGAATATATATGCTAAGATGTTGTCACCTGAGGGATTACCACCATACTTTGATTTTTGTTTAGAGACTGAAGAGCATAAAATTGCCCTAGAAACTTCATGAAATAACACAAGAAGAATCTATTTGTACATCTCAATACAAGTTTTATGTAATTAGTTAGCTTAGAACATAACTATGTATGTACTACATACTAAAATCTAGTTATTATGAGCACATCATGTACTATTAATTTTTCATTTAATATTATTCCTTAAAGTACCAACCAAGGCTGCTCGTCTAGACTAAGACCCTGTGCCGATCATCCAGAGTAGGTGGACCTAAAAATAATAACAAATAAATCAAAAGGGTATTATCGTCATTTAAACATTCACAAAATCCTTTAAAACCTCAGTTTCCTCTCCGTAAAGCCCTGCATCTCCCTGGTTCAAAGGAAGCCAAATTTTCCCCCATCCCTTCTCCTCCTCCTCCTCCTCTGTTCTTATTTTTCATTAATTCCCATCTTGCCCTTCCATTTCATCAATGGATCCCGTCAATGTTTGGGGTAACTCATCTCTTCAAACAGTAGATGAAGAGATTTTCGATCTGATCGAAAAGGAAAAGAGAAGACAATGCAGAGGAATCGAATTAATCGCTTCTGAAAATTTCACTTCATTTGCTGTTATTGAAGCTCTTGGAAGCGCTTTAACAAACAAATACTCAGAAGGAATTCCTGGTAACAGATACTATGGAGGTAATGAATTTATTGATGAAATCGAGAATTTATGTCGTTCAAGAGCTCTTGAAGTTTTTCATGTTGACCCCAAAAAATGGGGTGTTAATGTTCAACCTTACTCTGGTAGTCCTGCGAATTTTGCTGCTTATACAGCACTTTTGAACCCCCATGATCGTATTATGGGACTTGATCTTCCTTCTGGTGGACATTTAACCCATGGGTATTACACATCTGGAGGTAAAAAGATCTCTGCTACTTCGATTTATTTTGAGAGTTTGCCTTACAAGGTGAATTCAACTACTGGGTATATTGATTATGATAAGTTGGAGGAGAAAGCTTTGGACTTTAGGCCAAAGTTGATTATTTGTGGTGGAAGTGCTTACCCAAGAGATTGGGATTATGCTAGATTCAGGGCTGTTGCTGATAAATGTGGTGCTCTTTTGCTTTGTGACATGGCTCACATTAGTGGTCTTGTTGCTGCTCAGGTACCCACTTTCTCATTTATGTTTTATTTTTTAGGGTTATTGCTCTGTTATGTTAATTGGGTTATGCTTGTTTTGATGATTTGTTTAGATCTGGATCTGGGTTTTGCAAATTTTTGTTTTTGAAAAAAATGGATTCTGTGGTGTTGGTTTTGTTGGATCTGGATCTTGGTTGTTGAGAATTTGTTCTTTTTTGAATAATTATTTGATGTGGATTTGGTATCTTTTGTCGGTTATTGAGATCTGGATCTGTTTTTGAAGGATTTGATGAGTTAGTTGGGTTTCTTCTTTGTAAAGCAATATATCTAGTGCTGTAATGAAGATGTTGCTCTTGGTTTCCTTGTATTCTAATTTATCATATTTGGTTTGCATGGAATCTGATGAATCTGCATGTAGTATTTTTTTTTATTCAATGGTGAATCTGCATGTAGTATTGTGATCTGGAATGGAGGAAACATCTGAAAGTTTATGTCTTAGCTTAGTATTACTAGATTTGGAGATGCATGGATGTCATGTTAATTTTTCAATGTCAATACTTTTTCTGCTCAATGTGTTTTAAAAACTTTTATTAAACTCAGAGTTTTCCATGGATGATATTTGTTGTTCAATGTATTGCCAACTTTTATTTTGGGCTTCAAATTTTTTATGAAAGTTGTTGCAGATAGATCAGTGTTTGGGTTAATGGAGGAGGGTGGATCTACATGGATCTGCAGTTTGTTTGGTTTTTTATTTGAGAATTCTTAATAAGTTCTCTCAGCCTTCAACTTCAGATTGAAGAAAAAAAAATATTAAGCTCGGAAGAGTTTCATTTCGTCCCTTTCTTAGTTAATCATTATAGCTTGGTTTGACAGAAGGCATACTAAGTTTCATGATGAATGAAATCAAAATTAAAATGCTGTGAAGATAGACAATTTTGAATTATGACTGCCAAAATTGCTAACTCTCACACTTTCATACAAGAAATTAAGTTGGCGGATTAGTTTTTACTAACGGCCAGATCTAGCTCCATTTCTAAAATAGTAAAATTAGCCTTAGTTTTGTTTGTGATTTAAGATATATTGAGCATTATTTTCATTTTTAGTTCTAGGAGCATTCGGGTATCAGCTGAGTTGTAGATTCTATCTGTAGTTTGGTCTTCTATTGATTCGTTATGTTTTCCTTTATGTTTTAGTGCCTGTGATTTTGCCATTTCCAGTTCAAACCCATTGATTGTTTATTCTTTCTTCTCTTGCTTTTTTCTATAGGAAGCTGCCAACCCATTTGAGTACTGTGATGTTGTCACAACCACAACCCACAAGAGCTTGAGGGGGCCTAGGGCCGGTATGATCTTTTTCAGGAAGGGCCCTAAGCCTGCCAAGAAGGGTCAGCCTGAGGATGCCGTCTATGATTTCGAGGACAAAATCAACTTCTCTGTTTTCCCAGCTCTTCAAGGTGGTCCACACAATCACCAGATCGGTGCTTTGGCTGTTGCTTTGAAGCAGGCTATGAGTCCTGGATTCAAAGCCTATGCCAAGCAGGTTAAGGCCAATGCTGTGGCTCTAGGAAACTACCTGATGGAGAAGGGCTACAAGCTCGTCACTGGCGGGACTGAGAACCATCTTGTTCTATGGGATCTTCGTCCTCTCGGATTGACTGGTAAAAGAAGATATCACTGAGTTCTTGAGTTAATGCTTAGGATTTTATGTCCGGCTAACCACCATTAAGACCCATTTTCAAAACTAACCATTTCTTAAAAACTGATCATTTTAACCCATCTCTATCACATCTTGACTGGGGTCTAGATGGTATACATGTTGACTTTGCTGTGTTATGATGGGTTAGATGGGCTGAAATTATTAGTTCTGAAAAAATGGGATCTAGTTCTTAAAACAAGTTGAGAAAATGGGTCATTTGGGTGTAAACCCTAATTTTTGTTGACTTGTCCTTCCATGTTTACACTCTGTTTCTCTGAATATGATATTGCAGGCAACAAAGTTGAAAAGCTTTGTGATCTATGCAACATCACTGTGAACAAGAATGCTGTCTTTGGTGATAGCAGTGCATTGGCTCCTGGAGGTGTTCGAATTGGTAAGAATAATTTCGGCAACATTTACGTTAATTGTACTTTGGGTGTTAATTCTTTTGATGAGGCTCATGGGGTCAGTTTCTCGGATTTTTTTTTTCTCTTTTTCTTTGAGATCATATATGGCCCTCAACTGATCCTATAATTATTTTAGCTCTGTTTCTCATTTATCTCTTGTAAATTTTCTCATTCTTAAAACGAGTCTTCTACACCGCTCAAAGAATAAACTTGTCCTCAATGAAATTTTTTTCCGCTGTAGGTACCCCGGCCATGACTTCCAGAGGTTTGGTCGAGAAAGACTTCGAGCAGATCGCAGAGTTCCTTCACCAGGCTGTCAGCATTACACTGAAAATCCAGAAAGAGCATGGAAAGCTTTTGAAGGACTTCAACAAGGGACTTGTGAACAACAAAGACATTGAGAACCTGAAAGAAGCCGTTGAGAAGTTCTCGGCCTCCTTCGACATGCCCGGCTTCCTCATGTCTGAGATGAAGTACAAGGACTAGATTGATAAAAAGAAAACCTGTTTATCATTCTCTGTAGTCTTTCTTACTTGCTTTGAAACCTAAATTTCCACTTCAATTCCTCTCTCACTCACGCTCCTATGGAAGGAAATTTAAGCGTTCTCTTTCTTTTGTATCTCTGTGGGCTCTGAATAACTTAGGTTTCTGTTTGAACCCAAATTGTTATTTCTTTTTCTTTTTGTTCTTCCTACACGTAAAAGTTTCCTTGTTTGGGGAATCAATGCAAAATCAATTGTTTGTTTGCAATTTGAATTTTATGGAACTGGGTGCTGACATGACTCAAAAGTGTGACAAGTAGTTAGCTTTCAACAGAATTATATGGAACACTCTTCCTTGTGCCCCCAAGGAATAGGTATCTACGATTCTACATAATCGGTGGAAATGAACATAATTCTATCAAATAGACTTCTTTAGAATCAAACGTAACCTAAAAACTTAGTTTCATTTGTTTTTTTTTGCTTAGTAACCGAAACCGTGGTATAAGGGTGAAGCTTCTACTGTGGAATCTGGCGATCTTGATCTAACTCATGCTTTAATGTTTTTGCTCCAAAAATATTCTAGAACTAGGGGAATTTTTGAATCGGCCTCTCTGATTCTTTCGCTTTCGCTTCCGCTTTTATTTTCACTTCCGCTCTGCACCTACTTACGTTTTTTAGAACTTTCTTTTTGGTCATTTTAGGTGAAAAGGATGAAGAAATGCGATAGAAAGAAATTCAGGTGTTAGATTGACATGTTATAGGAAGAATAAATTCTAAAATAAAAGGGACTCTTTTAAAAGATGTATGCGACTCGAGATAGAATGATTCGAATTTGTGTATATAGTTCTAAATAGGTCGATAAGATCATGACTCGTACTCATAACTCAAGTTGTATAGTTCTCAAAGAGCTCAATGGAAAAACCTAACCTTTTGGAGTTCGGTGTGGCAAATCAACTCTGTTGCACTCCTCTTTTTCAAAACGGTCCTCACTTATTGTTACCTTTAACACCAGTTTGTTGGGGTTCATATAGAATGATCCAAGAACTGATTTTTTATGAGGATGGTCTCTTCACCATGCATATAATCCTCACAGTAATTCACATCATTTAAATAATTTTAATCATATCTAAAGTTAATTTAAATTTTAATCTAATTTACTTATTTTATAATTAAAATTAACTTAACTTTTAGTGGGGTTAAAAGTATTATAATAACGTGAATTATCGTGAAGATGATTTAAGTTATATGAACATCATCATCGCAATAAGTCAACCTATAATGTGGTCTTATTGACTAATGTTCAAAGCATAAAAATAGGTGAGATATTAATACATAAAAAAGTGGGTGACTTTTGAAAAAGATGAGGTGCAAGGAAGCTTGGCCTTTAATGAATCTTCTAAAATCTCCTTCTAAGTCGTGGATTTTAAAAGAATTCTCAGAATACCCTTGTTAAGATTGCTGTTATTAGAGCTCCCTGGTTAGGATGAGGGGCATGCTCAGTTAGGGGGCACTCCCAAATTTTACAAATTGGTTAGGGGGCATGGTCAGTTTTACTTGGGGGGAGGTTTTCCCATTTGACAGTAACCTGTCGAATTTATTGAAACATTTTTGAGGACAATGTATCGATTTGGCTAACATTTTTCGACTGATTCCTGTTGTTTTTTAATTGATTAGTTGAGTTTGTGGGGAACAGTAGCAATTTTTGAACTGAAATCCAAACATTCTAAAATTCGAGAGGATTCTGTCAAAAATATTGATTAAATTTGAGAGATTCATGTCGAAAAAGTTCTTCGTCTTGAACATGATTTGATCGAGTTTCAGTTCATTGAGTTTTTTTTTTTCAGGTTTCGTTTTACAGAAAAAATAAAAATAAAAAACAGATATTATAAAGTTATATTACCTCGAATGTTATTGATTATGAGCCTTTAATCGGATTTGAAGACCCAATACCCTCATCAAAATTATTTTTTGATGTTTGTTCCTCCATTAATGGAGTTTCTTTGACAACTTCATCCTCTTCCATGTTTTTGATACATGTATGTTCAAATAACAAGCTTACATTCACAAAAACTTTTTCAATCGTTGGTTGTCGAATAGTTGAGCCGTTATTACTGTTGGGTGGAGTTTATGAATGTGAAAATTTTCAAGGTGGGAAAGGTGAAGGTAGGGATACTCAAAATGAAAACTAAGTTTTATTAGGGTTTAGTTGTCTTTTGTGAGGGGAGTCTCCCCCAAGAAAAACACAAAATGAGGGAAGGTATAAACTTGGGTTTTAAGGCCCAAATTTTAAGCATGCACCCAACCAAAAGAGGGGCCTCAATAACAACACTCAATAACAGCACTCCTTGTTAATCGTATGGGATTTTAAATCTACTAAAGCCTTGATTGAATACCTCTCGTTAAATTTTGGTGAAATTATACATTATGTGGAATGTGGATCCTAAAGAACTTTTAAAGAGGTAGTAAGCAAGCAATGCTATTTCTCCCATCCAAACGTGCCGAACAAGTAAGCCTCGGGGAAATCCAACCAAAATTGGAGAGATTTTGGTGGATTTGTCTTCTCTCTCATCTCTCTCTTCATCCATCTCACTTCTTTCTTAGTCGTCCAAATAGTAGGACATATAAATATCGATCTGTCATGAAAACCAAAAGCAAGTCCGTGACTCACGTTCAAATGAACACTGCCTTGGTTCAAGTACAAACTAAAATGCATACGAATTTGTACTTTCCTTTGCCTTTTTTTGTTGTTGTTTTAGTTGTACGTGTTTTTTAGATAAGAGGGTCTAATCAAGGTGGAAATACACTGCAAACTATGGGTGAGAAAAATCCCTAAAAATAGATTGAGATGTTAGAAAGTTCGCCACCAACAGACACAGAAAAAGAAACTATTATAGACACAAAAAAGCCACCAACGTAAGTAATTATATGGGCAAAACCTACATGGCAATACTGTTAAAAATCTACGTATACTGTAATACCGGAGTACTAATAAATAATCAGTATATAACACTGATGTAAACACAATACTAATATAACAGTACGAAACTGTTATTACTGTTCTAGAATCAATATATATATATAACGTACGAAACTGATATATATATATATATAGAACGAAACAGGAAAAATAGAGGGTTAGAAGATGAAAAGACAATGATAGACCGAGGCTAGAACAAATCTATGTCCTTAAGACAATTAGCACCCCACACGGATGCTGATGGAGAAATGGCGTTTGTCTCCCAAGACTTCAACGATCTTACCTTCTTGTTATTGCAACACTTCAATATACAGGAAGTTACGAACCAAATAATGCAGAGTTTTCTCTCTCATAGACTTATACAGACACTAACACTTGATGCGAAAATAGAATGAATAATGCAGACTCTGGACAACTATTTATAGAAGACATGGGGACTGTACGAAGAGCCACAAAGTCTGTTCATAAGCACCCATTCGCCCAAACAAATGTATTTGAACGAAAAGACTTAAAATAAAAAGAACAGACTCAATACACCCCAAAAAACCCGTTGGAAATAAACCCAAAAAAAAAAAAATTTTAGGCATAAGCCCTGAGTGACCTGACCAAACCAAACCAAGCCCAGCCCAGCCCAGTTCGGTTGGTCGGACGGGCGGGCGGCGCGCGCGCGCGTGCGTGTTTGGTTTTGCTTAGGTCCTCCCCCTTTCACAAAAGTGGGTGCCCCTTGGGGCCCAAACCTAAAGGCCAACCAAAGTATATAAGAGGCTCTTAAGGTTCTCTCACTTTTCCAATGTGGGACTATTCTTTTCACACAAGATTTGTCCCATTTCCAATAAGGTTATAAAAGGTTCAATTTCTCATTCATCCGAAATCGATTTTGAGCAAATAAACATTCTACGAATAACTCCTCGACGAGAGGAACGCAACCCAATGAATTGTTTTCACAAATCAGATGTGGGTCCCACTCAAAATTATGCTTAAAAATTGCTGGTCAGAATTATCAAAACTGAATTTTTCTAACAATCCCCCACATGAATGGAAATTGACTAAACAAATGCAATATGAAGATGCAGACAATAGAGAGAGTAAACAATGAAAGTTACAGCATTAGGAGAGGTAGCTTGTGACTTTGAACCTTCCCTAGTGAGTTACTATCGGATTTACTAGCTGATCAGTGAACATAGTTCTTGAACTGTTCAGCTATATAGAGTAAACCAAGACAATAGAACTCACACTGTTTCTTTCGAACATCTTTGGTTCTTACGGTTGTGTTCATTTTGGCCCTGAACAACTCCTGGT
The DNA here is from genome assembly GCA_002174775.1 of Macleaya cordata. NCBI lineage: Eukaryota > Viridiplantae > Streptophyta > Magnoliopsida > Ranunculales > Papaveraceae > Macleaya > Macleaya cordata. Next base: position 11,441 of record MVGT01003030.1, on the reverse strand, counting down.
ATTCATGAGTGCTTTTAGAGAATATAGCCTTTATAATTCTCATAGAAGCGGCCACATTTCTCACTCATATAGGTGATGTCCCATGAAAAGTAACCTGTCTTACTCCACTTATTATAATAAGATATGGGAATCATTAAAAGCATTGCTTATCCTAACTCACAATACAGGAAACACTGTTTCACATTTATACCATAGGAATGAGTAGGAGACTTTAAAACTCCACAGTGTTACATTTGAATTTTACATAATTTGTGTTGTCCCTTTGAACCTAGATCTTGGGATCTCCAGTCAACTAGGTAGGGTTTCCATTATAAAACTCTTATATTATAGGCATTAAACCCATTCCCCTCGATAATTTATCTACTTGCTCTTTTGGTAAACCTTTAGTAAACGGATCTGCAAGGTTATCTTTAGATTTTATGTAATCTATAGTAATTATTCCATTAAAGAGCAATTGCTTAACAGTATTATGTCTACGACGTATATGTCGAGACTTACCATTATAAATATTATTATGTGCCCTATCAATTGCAGATTGGCTGTCACAATGTATACTTATTGCAGGCACAGGTTTCGGTCAAATTGGAATATCCTCTAAAAAATTTCGAAGCCATTCTGCTTCTTCTCCAGCTTTATCTAAAGCTATAAATTCAGATTCCATGGTTGATCTGGCTATACAAGTTTGTTTTGAGGATTT
>MVGT01002723.1:33109-85730 GCA_002174775.1 Macleaya cordata | reverse complement strand
GTCGTGTTCCTTGGCTATGCTAGCAGAAGTACACTACTGTTGTTTGTATACATATATATGCAGGATTTTTCTTGATGTTTCAATCGACTATATAATATGCATTGCTTTTATAAATGCTTTTGAGTTGTTATCGGATCAATCGCTGCATGTGATGATATTAGGATGGTTGATCTACCTACTGAATTTCTCACCCAATCATTTTTGTGGTTTTACAGTTGATGTTTTGAGGATCGAGATAGGATCCTTGTTGGTGCTGTGACGAGGTCCTTAGCGAGGGACTCCTGGTTTTGCGTTTTGACGTAGGTTTCCCTCTCTTCGTTCACAGTGGGTGTTTTGGCTTCTGTTTATGGCTCGGTTGTGAGCCTTATGTTACTTTGTTTATATGAAACAACTCCTACTTTATCTTTCTCACTATATATATATTTTGGCAGGAAACAACAAACATAATTATATATCATATCACAACTATTCCATGTTAAGTGTGAAATGTGAATGTCGCAGTTATTTGCAGGTACCTCCTAGTCCTACATCATTGGGATTTCAGTTGAGTTGAGAAAAAAAAATGGGTGGCAAATTTTTAGTGCATATCCTTATTTAAATTTGCTTTCCGTTGCGTAAAATTTTATATGCACTGTGTCTATTAGGTGACGAAAGGTCCAGTTTACAGGGGATACTCTGCCGAATTTGAGTCTCGTTGTAGACTGATGGTAATGTCCCTCGTATTTGGGGTACGGGGCGTTACATTTACCCTATTCTGTCTACAAACAACTAGGTTTGGGGGAGTTAAAACCCACCGAAATTACCTTGAGTTTAGTTGATAGGTCACCTAAGGTACCCAAGGGAGTTATAGAAGACATTATTGTGAAGGTTTATGAGTTTTACTATCCTTCTGATTTCGTCATGCTAGATACTGAGCCTGTCATCAACCCCGATAGTCACATGCCTATCATTTTAGGACGCCCTTTCCTCGCCACAGCTGATGCAGTTGTACGGTGTAGGAATGGGATGATGTCGTTAGTTTTTGGGAATATGAAGATAACACTAAATGTCTTCAACAATGGCACAAATTTGCACGAGTCTGATGACTTTGAGGAGGTCAACATAATTGACTCCATAATAAGTCAAGTGCTTGAGGAAAATTCTTACTCTGATCTATTAGAACAGTGTTTGGCACATTTCGGTCATAATTTTGATATGGATAAATCAGTTCAAGAAGTGAATGCCTTACTTGATTCTACTCCTTTGTTGGACACAAGGCGATGGAAGGTTAAAGCTGAACCATCGCCTATCTCTACATTAGATCATATCCCATCTGTAGTTTGTCCACCTAAGTTGGAGTTGAAACCCTTGCCTGAAATGTTGAAGTATGTCTTTCTTGGAGAGGTAAATACTTTACCAGTTATCATAGCATCTGACTTAGAGAAAGAACAAGAAGATCGATTGCTTAAGGTTCTTAGCACCCATGGTGAAGCAATAAGTTGGACTATAGCTGATATTAGGGGGATTAGTCCTTCAACTGTCATGCATCAGATCCATCTTGAAGAAAATGCAAAGACATCATGGGAACCACAGAGAAGACTTAACCCTGCCATGAAGGAGGTAGTTAGGGTTGAAGTTATTAAGTTATTGGATGCAGGTATCATATACCCATTTCTGACAGCGAGTGGGTCAGTCCTATCCAAGTAGTTCCTAAGAAATCAGGTGTCACCGTCGTAAAGAATGAGAACAATGAATTGGTTCTGACTAGGATCCAAACAGGATGGTGTGTGTGCATAGATTATAGGAAACTGAACTCGATGACCCGAAAGGACCATTTCCCCTTACCCTTCATTGATTAGATGTTAGAGCGTCTCTCAGGTCACTCTTACTATTGCTTCCTCGATGGTTATTCTGGTTATAACCAAATCCCAATTGCTCGTGAGGACCAAGAGAAAACAACTTTCACATGTCCATTTGGCACGTTTGCTTATCGTCTCATGCCCTTTGGGTTATGTAATGCTCCTGCTACTTTTCAGCGATGTATGTTGAGCATTTTCTCTAACATGGTTGAGACATTTTTGAAAGTGTTCATGGACGATTTCTCAATTTTTGGTTCTAGTTTTGACACGTGTTTGCACAATTTGACACTTGTCCTTAAGTGTTGTATAAAGAAGAACCTAGTTCTCAATTGGGAGAAATGTCACTTCATGGTGAAGTCAGGCATTGTTCTAGGACACATTGTTTCTGAGCATAAGATCGAAGTTGACAAAGCTAAGGTTGATCTCATCGCTAATTTGCCACCTCCCACCACTGTTCGGGAAGTGAGATCTTTTCTAGGCTACACTGGTTTTTACCGACGCTTTATCAAAGATTTTAGCAAGATCACAAAGCCTCTATGTGGTCTTTTGGCTAAAGATGTTCCTTTTAATTTTTCTTCTGACTGTCTCATAGCTTTTCAAAGGCTAAAGTCTGAGTTAACCTCCGCTCCCATTATTCGACCTCCTCTTTGGAACTTGCCATTTGAGGTAATGTGTGATGCCTCAGACTATGCGATAGGTGCTGTTTTGGGGCAGCGTATTGAGAAACTCCCCCACGTTATTCATTATGCCAGTAAGACGTTAAATGACGCACAACTCAACTATTCTACCACTGAGAAAGAGTTGTTGGCAGTAGTTTTTGCTTTGGACAAGTTTCGCCCCTACTTGATTGGATCGAAAATCATAATCTACACTAACCATGCCGCTCTAAGGTATCTTTTTGCCAAAAAAGATGTAAAGGCTCGGCTAATTCGTTGGGTCCTCTTACTTCAAGAATTTGACCTCGAAATCTGAGATTAGAAGGGAGCAGAAAATATGGTAGCTGACCACTTGTCCAGACTGATTGTCGAGTCATCTGCTGAGCTAGTGTCTGAAACATTTCCTGATGAACAACTTATAAAGGTTTCTCACACTAGTCTTCCATGGTATGCTGACATTGTCAACTACCTAGTTACAGAACAAACGCCCCCTAACTGGAATAAGCAGGAACGCTCTCGTTTCCTTGCTAGGGCGAAGTGGTCTTTTTGGGACGAACCATATCTATTCAAGTACTGCTCTGATCAGCTCATCAGACGGTGTGTCCCTGACCACGATATACGACTCATCCTCTCTTCTTGCCATAACCAAGCTTATGGTGGTCATTTTAGTGGGAAGAAAATAGCTCCAAAATTCTGCATTGTGGTTTTTACTGGCCAACACTATTTCAAGATGCACAAGAGTATTGCAAGGCATGTGATCGATGTCAACGTCTCGGAAAAATTTCCCAACGGAATGAAATGCCACTTAACCCAATCCTCATCATTGAGATCTTCGATGTTTGGGGAATTGATTTCATGGGTCCTTTTCCTATATCATTTGGATACCTCTATATCCTAGTCGCGGTGGACTATGTATCAAAATGGGTTGAGGCAATATCTTGTAAAACCAATGATCACAAAGTGGTTGTCCAATTCCTTAAGGACATAATTTTTGCTCGTTTTGGCAACCCACGTGCTATTATTAGTGATGGGGGCACACACTTTTGTAATCGTGTCTTTGAGGCATTGATGAAAAAATATTTCATCAACCACAAAGTTTCTACTTCTTACCACCCGCAGACGAGTGGGCAAGTTGAGATCTCCAACCGAGAAATTAAAACTATCCTTGAGAAAATGGTTAACACCAACCGGAAGGATTGGTCACTCAAGTTAAGTGGTGCACTTTGGGCATACCGAACGGCTTACAAAACTCCTATTGGGATGTCCCCATATCGGTTAGTTTATGGAAAGCCCTGCCATCTCCCTGTCAAGTTAGAACATAAGGCATATTGGGCAATCAAACGCCTGAATTTTGACTTTGATAAGGCTGGTAAACATAGGAAGCTCCAGTTATCTAAACTAGAAGATATTCGAAACGATGCCTATGATACAGCGAAAAGGTATAAGGATCATATGAAGGCCATGCACGATAAGATTATCTTTTCTAAGGAATTTCAATCCGGCCAGAAAGTCCTACTTTACAACTCTAGGTTGCATTTGTTTCTGGGGAAACTTAAATCCCGATGGACCGGACCTTTTATCATTCAAAAAGTTCACCCATATGGTGCTATTGAGGTCTTGGATACCAAGGATGGTAAAATTTTTCAAGTGAATGGACACAGACTTAAGCCATACCTTGAGTATGTAAGCCCAAAAGTTAAGGAGATACTTCCAGAAGATCCTATATACCAGGATTAATCTATCTGGGCCATGCTGGTCTGGATGAAGACGTAAAACTTAGCGCTTGTTGGGAGGCAACCCATTTAATTTTGAGCACCATGATCTGGTAATCTCCTTCCTTATCTCTACTTTTCATTTTCTTATTTCCACGTATACATCTTTTGAAACATTGAGGACAATGTTTAGTTTAGGTTTGTGGGTGAGGCCAGATGCATGCTTTTTGTCATATTTGTTAAAAAAAAATTAAGCTCATTGACCTTGATTTATAATTATTGTTATCTCTAGTACCTTGAAATATCTATGTCTAGATGATAAGACACTTGTTTCTCGAGATATGGTAGCTTGATTTCCAGTAAGTGAATGTGTTTAATGTAAGCTTGCTTTATTACTCACCTGTTTGAGATTTCTTAAGCATATGATAAGGAACAACTTTCACTATCTGCATCATTTGACTTGTATTTTTTGGTGTCTACGTTCGACATTATGTTGTCAGCCTGATAATCACCTAGAGTGTTAGAATCCTCTAAGTCTGATGAGCCTTGATTAGCTTGATCATTTAGCTAGCTGGGATAGTAGATGTTGTACATGTTATGGAAAGCAACCAGTGAATTAGAACAGGTGTACTGAAAAGGTCTACCTATTGCTAAGGTCTAAATAAGCTGAAGTGTTGTATTATTGTATTCTCTGTATTCTTGACTTTTTCTCTCAGTTAAAAAAAATCAAATAATGAGAGAAAAGTCATTGTTAGCAAAATGAAAATTTAAATTGTAAAAGAAAAGAAATTAATGAAAATGACCTTGATGTGAAAGCAAGTAGGGTGAAAGCCGTCAGTACAAAACATGAGTAAACTGGAATATCACAGATAAAGCCATGAGGTATTAAGGTGAACATCCAATATTCTCGTAGTCTTGGACAGCTAGCTTGGCTTTGAATTATTCTTAGTTGGTTTGACCATTTCTTAGTGATTATCAGTGTTAACTCTACTTTCGAAAACTAGATTACTATTCTTGCTAAGTACATATTTCACTTGCACTCCAATCATAAAGTTTTGAGAATCTCTAACTATTGAGTAATAATTTGAACTCCAAAATTATTTTTGAAAGCTGGAATCTTGTTATGCTATGTTTTAAAATCTTGTGCCTTTTGAAATGATAGACCAATGATATTGTAAAGGTCAACTCATGTATACAATGGTTATTTTTCAAGGAATTATGAGCTTATTTTTGGAAGTTTAAAATTTTGAGGGTACATTTACTGCAAACCCTCACGAGACTACAACTCGTCCACTAGGGGTAACCTAGGGGTTTAAAGGCTTATTGCATTTGCTAAATGCAATCGAGATTACCAGCGAAAGTGGTGTAGTTAGAAATTTGTGTGTTTGTTTTGCTCGAGGACTAGCAAAATATAAGTTTGGAGGTATTTGTTGAGTGCATAATTATTACATATTTATCCCTCAATTTATATTAGCTAGTATTCAATTGTATATTATTTTTAATAATTTTTATGTTTTTGCAGATAAATAGAATTCAAATGCTTCAATTGCAAAATTTGGTTCAATTAGCCAAATTTATTAAAAGCACCCCAAAAATCTATCAGAGGCACCATGAGAGTACATGCAAATGGCACATGATGACCAAGTCAATTCAGTCAAAGGCAGTCAAAATTGGTCAAAGATTGGAGTTTAATCACTAATGAAACAAAGAAGGCAAAAATGATCTTAATGACATCATCATGATGTCAAACCACATAAGCCTTACAAATCATCCAATACCAAATTAATTATCAATATCCCCACCATCCAATACCTCCCACTTGCTAATTTTATTTATTTTACTTAAAGAATTTAAGTGGGAAGAAATCTATAAAAGGGGGAGAATGAAGAAGAGAAAGGGGGGAAGAAGGGAGGAATTGTAGAGAGTTAGAGAATTGTATGAAGAAAGATATTTTGGGAGTGTAGTAATTTTGTAAGTTCTTTAAGATTTTCATCAATGAATACTTATTTTGTTATTAATTTTAGAGTTATGTCTAGCTAAATTTCTTTTCTAGGATTAAAGAGGAAGCTAGTTATGTGCATGCCATGATATTTAATCTTAATCTTAATCTCCCTTAATAATTATTTTTAGCTAAAATGATTTGTCTTCTCGTAATATTATTTATTACACTTTTGCTTCTTAATGAAATTAGTACATACACCTTTATTAATTGTGCTTAGATTTGATATAATATGCTTAACTATTGTTTTGATATTATATGCTTAACTTTGACAATTAATTATTGGAGTTGTTATTTTTTAAAAGTGAAGAAAATCATATTATTTCCTTGGTTATTTTAAATATTAATGAAAATATTTTTCGAATCTATTACATAATTTGTATTGGGTTTGAGTTATAATTGAAGGGAGATTAGAGAGAGTTTAAATTGATGGTATGCATATAATTAGTGGAATCTGAAATCCTAGTTCTTCTAATTTTTGTGAAGTTTTTATTTAGTTATTTCATTTGCTTTAAATCAATTAAAAACTGTTCAACCTTAATTAAATTAATTTTACTTATTCCTTAATCCCTGTGGATCGACCCGTACTTATCGTTGTCTCAATAGAAAACCGTGCAATTGCGGTATAAATATTATTGAATGATTTTAAGAGATCGTCAGCATGGAACAAAGGAAGAGCTTGGATAGACGGAGCGAAAGAGGAGGTAGTTGAAGCTTATGCTAAGCAATCCAAGGAGGATTTGGAGGACTTCATACAACGCAGAGAAGTGGAGATGGTGGAGGGAGGAATTTTGTTTCTATTGATGGTCGGACGGAGCAGTTCGGAGCAACCGAAAAACCAGTTAGGTGATCCAGATTCAAGGGCCAAGCACCATTTCACTAGTTCAATGGATCAAGTATGGGATGACCTATTAAATGAGGTATGTTTGCATTGTTAGTATGTATGTCTTGATCTCTCTCTACATTCAATTAATGTAAATCCTCCTTTTCCCACCTTAAAACCAACAATGACATCAGCTTCCTTATCTCCATATGTTTCCTCACTAATAATTAATATATATTTGCAAACTGAACTTACTCATCTCATCTTGTTTGTTACATGTCCAAATTGTTGAACCTTCATGACTTAAGTATTAGTATTGAAGAATTATATATAGATATTTTAATTTGTTTCAAATTTTTGGTTTAGTTGCCTATTAAGGAACTTATCACTTAACTATTATATAATTCTAACTAATTTGAGTAAAAATTAAGGTTGTGTCTTGTTTGTTTTTTCTAGATACTAAATTTTTTAACCCTATTGTGACGCGATTTTGAATAATACGTTTCTAAAATAAATTAAGATAAATCTTAAATATATATATAGTAATCCATGTTTTTATATATATTTATATATGTCAAAGTATTATATGTTAACTTTCTAAAACAAAGGATATATATTAGGGAGATCGTCCAATACATCCATTATGACTTTAATTCAATCTGTTTAGTCCACCAAATTTTATATGAGTCTATTTAGTCCAAAAATAAAATTTAGACAGATCTGCCCTTTAACTAATTAGTTATGGGAATCAAAATTTGACCAAATAAGAATCTATGTTTCTCTCTCTACATTAATAAGCTTTGTTGCTTTCGATCTTCACTTGTTTCTTTTGGTTCGATTGATCGATCACTCACCAGTCAACAAAAAATCTTGATGATGATGAGAGAGAAAGAGAGACATATAGTTTCTACCATCACCATCGAGAGATAGATCGGGATAGAGAAGAGGAGAAATATAGGAGATAGAGAGAAGAGAATAAGAGAGAATGGAGAAAGATCTGATTAAGAAAAAAAGAGAAAGGGAAAAGAAAGAAAAGAAGGAAAAGAAGGAAAATAGAGGATAGAGAGAGAAGAGAGGGACGTGAGAGAGAGAGAGAGAGAAAAAAGAAAGGAAACAGAAAGAAGAGGAAAAAGAACAGAAAGAGATAGAAGAGAGAAGAAGAAAAAATTCAACATGGATCTATGCAAAAACATTTTTGCATGAAGTTTTTGCATAAAATTCATGCAAAAACGTTTTTGCATAGAATTATGCAAAAATATTTTTGCAAAAACTATGCAAAATCATGTTTCACAGATGATTTAGCATAGATCTATGCAAAAATGTTTTACATAATAATTTAGCATATGCAAAAATATTTTTGTAGATCTATGCAAAAATATTTTTGCATGAACTCATATGCAAAAACGTTTTTGCAGGAATAAATTTCGTGAATTTTTTTTTTCAAAAACCATTCTTGACTGATTTAGTTTCAAAGATCTCAAAAAGTGCTTTCCAAATATATGAATTTGTCAAAATCCGAATTTTAGTTGAAAAAATATAGTATTTTAAAGTTTAAAACGAAAAAGATAACTACATTCATCTCTCATACAGCTGTACAAGTTTGAAAAAGACAAAAAGGTGATTGAGAAATATAATAAGGGTAAAACAGGAACATTAAAAAGGAACGAATGGACTAAATAGATTTAGAAAAGTTTAAAAAGGACCAAACAGATTCAAAAAGCTTTAAAAAAGGTATTTCAGTCTTATTAAAAATCTTGTATAATAAATGGATTAAAAAAGTTATATATTGGATATTTTGGCCATTATCCCTATAAATTAATCTTAAATATAGAGTAATCCATGATTATATATACGAGCCCCCCCACACGCGCTTTGCGCGTGATGTCCAAACGCGCTAAGCGCTTTCATTAAACTCATGCGCGCTTCGCGCGCGACAAACTCAATTTGCCCCTTCACACACGCTACGCGCGTGTGAATTGACAAATTATGTGGTGCGCTATTATTGAAAAAAATAAGACGCAGGTGGGCCCACTGATGACAGTGTATATACTTATGTGATCTAGACGTTGAGTAGATCATCGTAAAAAAAAGTCAGCCCTTGGATCAATTCAATATGACCACATTGGCAAGTGTAACCCAAGTGTAAATAAATAAATAATAAGACGGGATATATCTGTATTTCTTAAAAAGAAGCTAAAAAAAAAACAAAACGACAAATGCGCAACTTCATTCACGGCTTCACTTAGCCGTGTATGAAGCCGCATTATATATATATATTTAAGAAGGAAATCAGTTTTTATAATTCAAAAAGGAAATATGAAAAGTTGAGGAATGTAGGTAATATATATATTTCATGGATATTTCTAGCTAGCTAGATAGCGTCACACCAAAAAAAGCGGTGTCGGGTGACAAAAAAAAAAAGGTGTCCTGCGACACTAAGGGGTTAGGGCTCACTCCAAGGTCTGATTTTTTGTGAGAATGTTCATTTTACCATGTAGATCATCTTTATAAAAAATCAACCGATTCTAAAACTTTTAGTCTCATCTAAAGTTGATCTATGTTCCTCACCGTTTGTTTATATCGTTGACTAAAATTAACTTTTGATAGGGTTAGAAATTTTAGAATCTTTTGGTGATCTTTTGTACGGACGGTATATATGGTGATGAGAACATTCTTACCAAAAATCGGACCTTGGAGCCGGTTCTAACCCCTTGATGTCGAGATCGACACCGTTTATTTAGTGTCACGCTAGCAGGGTCCATATTCCATCGATCATTAAGTTTCATATACTTAATATTTACAACGATTATAATCTATAGGGTTAGAAATTTAGAATCTAGTGAACTTTTGTACGAATGGTATTCTCACAAAAAATCAGACCTTGGAGTCGGCCTTAACTCCTTGGTGTCGAGATCGACACCATTTATGTAGTGTCACGCTAGCAAGGTCTAGGTTACATCGATCATTAAGTTTCGTATAGATAATATATCTATAGGTTATATGGTAACATATAAAATCTTTAATTTTATTTTTATATATGTTAGTATCGTTTTAAAATAAAAAAATTAAGTTGAAAAATAATTTCATTGAAAAACGCATGCATAAAGGACCGGCTATGGGTATAAAACAAGTAAGGCTTAAGATAAGATTCACTTTAAGCAACTTTGAAACCTAACTAAAATTATAAGGTAAATAAAAAAAATCTCGAAATGTTACAAACAATTGGTGTTGGTCAAATGGCTAGATGGTTGTTTATCAGCCAAAGAAATTTAGTTTCAAAACTTGTTGGACCTATTTATTAAACACTAAAGGGCCGTTTGGTTCGTGATCCAAAAATTTGTTTTCAAAAACTAATTTACACCTATAACAATATACATCTTGTACTACATTCAAATCTATTTTAGGATTTACAATAAAATCATGTAAGATTTTGTAAAACAAAATAATGTTGTTTTATGTATTTTCAATGAAATCATGTAAGATTTTATAGTAAAATCAAAATGCAATTTTAGATGTGATACAAGTTATAGTTTAGTTTATGTGTAAATTAGTATTTGAAAACAAGTTTTTGGATCACGAACCAAACGGGCCCTAATTATTTTAGACAATAGTGGAAATATTCAACCGAATGTCATTTGTCCTCTAAAATTTTTAAAAATATATATAACTTACGTACTAGTGTACCTCCTCAAAGATTTAATGACACAAATAAAATGTAGTAAAAAAAATTAAATTTGAAGTCAATAGCTATTTTGCGAAGGTGCAGAAAACCGAAGCAAATGACTATAATGCTACGGTTGAACAAAAATGTCGTTAAAAAATTATTTGCAACAGATTAAAACGTTGCAATTAATCACCACTTATCTGCAACGTTGGAATTATTAAGCGTCGCCAAAATATCTATTGCAACAATAAATACAACGGTTCTCCACCGTTGCCATTATGTTTCTCTTTTTTTGCGATGGTGTATTTTTTCATCGTCGCGATATATCTGCTAGATTTTCTTTTACAACGGGGTTGTAATAACCGTTGCAAATAAAAAATCCCAACCGTTTGGTGATAACCTGCACGCAAATCTAATTTGGAAAAGAAGCAAGCACCATGTAATTCATCAAGTAATTCATCAATAACAGGAATTAGAAATTTATCCTTTACCGTTACTTGGTTGAGGGCCCTATAGTCGATACACATTCGCCATGAGCCATCCTTCTTCTTCACTAGCAACACGGGTGAAGAGAATGGGCTACTACTAGGTCGGATTAAACCTGATTCGAGCAATTCCTTCACTAGCCTTTCAATTTCATTTTTTTGGAAGAATGCATATCGATAAGGTCTCACATTCACTGGTGACGTCCCTGGAACTAAACTGATTTGGTGATCATGGTTTCGATGTGGGGGCAGTGTAGTAGGGGCAGCAAACACCTTCTTAAATTCTGCAAGTATAGCTTGTATGTCCTCATGTATGGCCTCAACGTTTTCAGGTTCAGTAATATTTTGAATGTGGCATAATGCTCCAACAACACCATGTTGCAGTAGACGCTCTATGGCGTGACTTGTAGCAATTTTTGTCGTACCAACAGTAGCACCATCTAGTCGAATAGGGTGCCCATGGACCTGAAATTCCATGGTTAACTTTTTGAAGTCCCAACTGATGGGCCCTAAAGTCTGTAACCATTGAGCTCCAAGTACTATGTCACAACCCCCCAATGGTAAGACATGAAAATCATTTTTGAAAGAATAACCTTGTAAACGAAACCCCAAGTTGGGACAGCGTCCAGTGCATGTAATTTTGCTCCCATTGGCAACCATAACTTCAAAGCAATTATCTTTAATAACTTCCAAGCCTAGTTTTTTTGTGACATTGTGATCAATAAAATTGTGAGTGCTACCAGAGTCAATGAGTATAGTTACCTTGGCTCTTTTAACCTCACCTTGAACCTTCATAGTTTGTGGAGCATACGACCCTGCCAATGCATGGAATGATATTCCTACAGGCTCTTCTTCAACTCCATACTCTAGTTCTTCTTCAAGTGGCTCATCAAGGTTTTCCTCCTCTCTTTCAATAAGGAAAAGAGTTTGGGTTTTGCATCTGTGGCCTTTAAACCACTTCTCATCGCAGTTGTAGCAAAGTTGCTGCCTCCTCCTCTCTTCCGCTTCGGTTGGCGTCAATCTTTTGATTGTTGGGGTTTGGAATGATTGACTGGAGGTTCGGTTGGGTTGAATACTAGTTGAAGGTGCGAACCGAGATGGAGTCCTCAAATTTGATCTCCTCAATGCGAGCTTCTCGTCTTGTAATCGAGCGATACCAACTGCATCAACCAAGGTTTGAGGTTGAAACGATTGGGTTTCCAAGCGAACATCATCCTTTAATCCACCTACAAAACAGCTGATCAAAAATTCTTCTGAAAGTCCCGTAACATGATTAGACAAACGTTCAAATTCTTCTTGGTAAGAAGACAAAGAACCAGTCTGTCGTAATTTGGCTAATGCTGCCGCATGGTCTTCAAATTTTGTTTGTCCAAATCTCTTCAATACCCCTGCTGCAAACTCCTCCCATGTTAGGCGAGTGGTCACAATTGATTTGAGCCACTTATGCCATTGAAGGGCCTTCCCTTCTAGATGGAACCCGGCTAATTGAATTTGTTGGTCCGGTGGGGTATGGTGGAATTCGAAGTACTGATCGGCCTGGTACAACCAGTCCTCTGGGTTGGTACCATCAAACTTTGGGAAGTAGAGCTTACCAGTACGGGTATGGTCTTGATCATACCGTTGATTGTCTCGAAAAAGCTGGCGTGCTGGTGATCCAGGGGTGTCTTGTTGTTGTCGTGTTAGATCTGGAGTATGTGGCTCATGTCTCTCCATGCTTTCAACCTTTTCCTTGATCTGACTACTTTCCATCTTCACCTCTTTGAGGGTTTCCAGAATCTCCTTAAGCTGTTGTTCCATGATAGCTTTCTTCTGTACTCTCGTCAAGGTCATGCAACAGGGATCGATCAATGGTGAGTAACAAAGAACTTGTGGTCGTCACGCGAGGAAGGAGTGGGAAGGATAGAACTACAGCTCTGATACCAATTGATAGGAACAGAGTTCCTATCCAGGCCAGCACGAACTGAGTTGAACAATGGAATATAAAAATTAGCTAAATAATTCTCTCTTGCTTTATTGATCGTCCCATGTTGGGTTTATATAATTGTTACAAGAGTTTCAATAAACCAGAATTTCTAATTCTAATCAATCATTCAAAAGGAAATAGAACTCTAAAGAATAACTAACTAATAGATTAACAATCTAGATAACTAAAGACTTTCAACGTAGGAAACATCTAAATGGATAAACACATCCCCATCTGGGTCCCATCATCGAGTCTGCCTCCACTAGTTTGTGCATGCAAAGGTGTTTCTAACATAATGTTGTACACGATTCTGTTAGACCCGCATAATTATATGATATAAATTGTGGTTTTTCACGAAGAATCAGATCAATTAACACTATTTTTGTGACAAAATTCTTGTAAGATCACATTGAGATGATTGTGAAGCTGAGATTTCGTCACAATTTAATTATGTGATATGAATTGTGGCTTCTCACTAACAGTAAATGTAGTACTATTTGCATTTACTAGTTGTCAAACTTAAGATTTGGGGTCTTGTACAAGCAGTTAATGGTTGTACCTTGGCTTTGGGTTTTGTAATTCCCAAACAAAATAAACACGGTATCCTAAAATTGATTTAATTCCCAAAGTACCCTCTTAAACCCGGATTTTGTTAATATGTGCCCTTAGGGCACATGATAAGCTTTTAGGTTTTATATTTTGTTTAGTTTCTTAAGGTTGTCCAAATGAGCTGATTTTTGGATATGTATGTTATTTATACTATTTGGATCATATCTAAAAAATCAGCTCAATCCGAGACCTCTTGCATTCTCTAACACCATGAAAACTTAATTTAGACTTTAACAATGAATGGCTGAAATTTAAAGTGATTTGTTTGGAGGGTTAGATATTTCTGATTGTGGACATCTTATAAATAATGATAATATTATGCATACAAAAACTCAGCTGATTTAAAGACCTCTAACTTGCAAAAAAGTTCCTTAAAAAACAACCTTATCGTGTGCCCTTAGGGCACACGTTAACAGGACCCCTTAAACCCAAACCTCTCTTCTACACTTTTTATTTTTTATTCCCAAATCGACCTCAGAGATTTTACCGAATACAATGTACCTTTTGTTTCATTTTCTCAGCAACGCTCTTTTAATTTTTTTATTCATTTTTTAATTTCTCAAAAATGATTAATCCATCTAATTTTAATGTTTTTTGAACCAACAATTTAACCATTAATTTTCAACTAATGTTTTAGGAGGTTAAAAGTTTTAAAATAATTTAATTTTTTTTCCCTTTTTGAGGATGATCTCCATTATAAAAAAAAATTATCTTCACAAAAATTAAGGCTCTAGATCATTTTCACTTGGACCCCACACGTTGAATTTATTTTTAAAACGATTACACATTGCATAAAATAACAAGCAGATTAAGAGCTGCTCCTATGCAAATAACTATTATATCCTATGTGGCCGATGTCTTATTTATGTAGCATCAAAATCTTCACAATAGATATTGTTAAAAAAAATGCATAGATAATGCAAACGTCTTGGGATTCTTTTTTACTTATGTGGCACTTAATTTTTTAATAGGTCCAACTTATTTTGTTTAAAAATTATCTAAAATTTTTGGAGGAAAAAAATTAATAACATCAGCATCACATACTTTCTTCACGTTAACTTTTGAGAAGATTTTTTAAAGTAAATGTCTATTTATCCTACGTATGTGGCAGTCTAATGTTACCACATTGACATTAGCATTCGAAAAGCTCTAAGAGGGAGAGATAAAGAGAAGAAATGGACAGATTAAGGGTTGTTCATTCTAGTTAGAGGGAGACATTCCCTTTCTTTTTTCTTTTTCTTTTTTCTTTTTCTTTTTTTCTTAATAGGAAAACGCCCAAAACACCTAATATAGGTTTATTTAAATCCATTTAGTCCACTACCAAATAATATGAGTCTATTTAATTCAAAAATAAATTTTGTACAGATTTGTCTTCCAAATAACTATAAGTAATTATTAACTGTTGGTACATCTTAGCACTGGCTCTTTCTTTTTTAATTTTATTTTTTCACACAAAAAATACCATAAATTTAAAAATACAAATTAGATTTTCACAAATATTATATCTTTAGAAAACTTTTGTCGAGATCTTCGAAATAAATTTTTATGTTTCTTGTTTATGCAAAAAAGTTTTTGCATGGTGTAAAAATATTTTTGAATAAATTTCATGAGTTTTTCTTAAATATTCTCGGCTGGTCTAGTTTCGAATATCTCGAAAAGTACTTTTTCAATGTATGAATTTCGTTAAATTTTGATCCTAGAAGTTCCAGATCTGGTCCCGTTAATATGAAGGCGGTTCTGGAACCTCAATTGACGGTTCCAGATCTGGTACGGCCAGGATCCGCGGGTACCTGCGAGTACCTGATACCCATTTTTTATTTATTTTTTAACTTTTTCACATAAAAAGTATTTTAATTTTGTATTTTTGTATTTTATTCACTTATAAAATTAGTTTTATTACAAAATTTGTTGTATAATAGTCATTAGTTTCTTTTATTTTTTTAATTAAAAAAAGTTAAAAAAATTTAAATTTTTTTTCTATAATAGTAGTTTAAACTATAAAATTATAAAAATTATACGGAATCGGGTACGCGGTGGGTGAATCCGAAATTAAACGGATCCAAAATGGATAGATCCGAAATTAACCAGATCTACAAAATGAGGTCTCAAAACCGCAATAAATGATTCCAGTACCGGTTCGGTTCCAGGTATTTTGGTACCCATTGACACCCCTAATGATTATAATGGATGCATAGTGGCGATAGTGATTATGATAACAATGAATATAAACAATAGAAAATTGCCAAAATCCCGCTTTTAAAGCTGTCAAATACCAAAAACTCTATAAACATTTCAATAAATTCAAAACACATTTTTAAATTGTTTCCTATATATATCATTATACCAATTTAATTTCAAAATAGCCAAAAACTATATTTTGGTGCACTTTTAGTTCCAGTTATATCATTATTTTGTCTTTTTTCTGTTATTATAAATGTATATAGGAAGAAAGAAGAGATTTTTTTTTTATTTTTTTTTTAAACACTAAATTATTATATCTCTTAAATTACAAATTAGATTTTGACAAATTTAATATATTTGAAAACTATTCATCAAAATCTTTAAGGTGAGATCATTATAATACTTTTTTGAAGATAATTATTTCGATTTATTTAAAAAAAATATTTTTGCATTACTTTTAATAACATATATATTTGGAAAGAAATAGTCAAGATCTTCACTTCTTATTTTTTAATTTTTAAGAATAAAAATTCAAATTTTAATACAAATTAGTTAAAATTTAGTTTACAGTTTTCAAAATGCAAGAATATTTTTACATTTTTTTGTTAAAGCAAAAGTATTTTTATTTGTGCAAAAATATTTTTGCTTACAGTTTTTAATAACAGGTATTGATGAAATTTATATATTTAGAAAGTATTTGTTGATATATTTACTTCTTCTTTTGCCCGATTTTGAAGTATAAAAATTTGAATTTTTATCCAATTTAATTAAAAAACTAGTTACCTTTCTAGTTTTATGCTATACAAAAAAAAATTAGAAAAAAGTATTGTTGACTGGTCTCATTTCGAAGATCACAATGAATGCTTTCTAAAAATATAAGTTTTTAAAAAAATTAATTTGCATTTTTTGGGTGAAAAAAAAATTAAAAAAAATGTCTGTACTAATGTGCACGGAGACTTATGTATTAGTTTGAGT
This sequence comes from Macleaya cordata, assembly GCA_002174775.1. NCBI lineage: Eukaryota > Viridiplantae > Streptophyta > Magnoliopsida > Ranunculales > Papaveraceae > Macleaya > Macleaya cordata. The sequence goes on along the minus strand of MVGT01002723.1, from coordinate 68,825 downwards.
TAGTTAGAAGGTATATTTATTTTTTTAAAGGGGTAACATATTTAGATGAAAATAATGTTGAAATGGTATATTTGATAATTCTCTATGTAAATAATGATGATTCTTTAAGGATCATGATGATGAACTCGTGATATATAGATGATGATTATGAGTGGATGGATGGTAGTGATAGTGGTGACAATAATGATGATGATGAGGAAGATGATCTTAATGGATGATGATGGATCATTATTTTTAGTGATGATGACTGACTATATCAATGGGTTGATTTATGTTTGCGTTATTGAACTACCCAGAACCGAAACTATTATTTTTATTATTGTCGGTTCTGATTCTCATCGGATCCAGTTCTCAAATAGGTGGAACCAGAATCGAAATAACAGGGTTCGTTATTTATCGATTAATTCCAGTTCCTAATTTTTATTATTAAATTTTTATATGTACCAAATGCTACAAAATTATAGAAAATCAATGAAAAAATTAATATTAATGAGTCAATTCCAGTTCGTATCGATTAGATTCCGATTCTTACCAATTACTTAATTAATAGCAATTCTTTTTTTTTTTGATCAGAAAAAAGAGGATTGTATTGAGAACTAAGGGGATAGATGTACATACAATTCCGAGATAGAATTGCGAAGAACCAATCAGAGATTACAACTTATCGTTTCCTAACAATGGTCTCCCATCTAAAGAGTAAATCCTCGAAACACACACCCCTTAACAGTTTGGTTGGGCCTAGTCAATAGAGTAGGGTGGCCTTCACCTCCAAGATTATCCTGTCTAATCCTTTCTCCATGTTGTTGAAGTATCGGTCATTCCGCTCCCTCCAAATTGTCCAACATATTGAGAATGGTAGAAACTTCCAAAGGGTGTTGCCCTGATCTGAGAAGCAAGATGTACACCCTTCATCAAACACACTTTTGACTTGCTGCTGGAATACCCAATCCATACGAAACTCCAGCAGGAAGGATGCCCACACGTCCATAGTGAATATGCACTGTAAAAGTAGGTGATCGACTGTCTCCCCTACTTTGTGGCATAGATGACATCAGTTTACAATAGTCATCCCCCTCTTAATGAGGTTATCTTGGGTCGGAGCAGCGTTGTGGTAAACTAACCAGATGAAGAAGGAGATCTTGGTAGGTACTGTCTTATTCCAGATGTTGGCGTGAGAGAAGGAGTCTGAACCGCCCGTGTGTATTGCATCGTAGCACGACCTTACGGTGAATGAACCATTTTTCTCCCACCTCCATGACCTCCCATCTTCTCCCTCATTTAGTACGTAAGAACTTAGCAACATCTGTAGTTCAGTAAACTCTGTGGCCTCGGTGTCACCTAACCTTCGAGGGAGGTCTAGGTCCCACTCCAATCTTCCTTCCTCGTCGATGGTCAAAAAGTCACAGACCGATTCATTCTTCTTCCTTGATACTCTAAACAGAGACTTGAAACGGTCAGCAAGTGGAGTCTCGGTGAGCCAGTTGTCATGCCAAAATTTGATTCTCCTCCCGTCCCCGACTTTAGAAAGTATCCCAGCTTTAAATTTAGAGAGATTGGCACAGATACCTTTCCAGACACTAGTCCCATAAGGTTGTCGCGGATTTTTTGGATCCCACCCATTCCCATCCGCCCCATATTTCTCTTTAATTTTTCTCCTCCAAAAAGCTGATTCCTCTATGCTGAATCTCCACAGCCACTTGCACAGTAATGCCGAGTTCATATCCACTAATGAACTGAACCCCAGGCCTCCTTTCTATTTCTCTTGGCAGATTTTAGACCATGCGACTAGAGCCATGCGATCCAGACCATCCTTGCTGCTCTATAGAAAGTTTCTCATTAGCTTATTTATTTTGTGGACTACCGAAGAGGGCATGGTGAAGACCTGCATTAGGTAGATTGACATAGCGCACAGTACACTCTGTATAAGTATAACTTTCCCTCCATAGGATAAGTATCTTCGCTTCCATCCAGCCAGCCTATTCCCTATTTTTTCCAAAATGGGTTCCCATATCAATTTAGACTTATAAGAAGAACCCGCTGGCATTCCCAGATAGTTAAAAGGTAGGCTTTCGATTTTACACCCCAAACTTTGTTGAACTGAAGCTTGGTTCTGAGTCACGCCTATTGGGATAGCCGAGCTTTTTAACAAGTTTATAGCCAGGCCCGATGACATCTCGAAGCACACAAGGAGACCTCTCACAGTGAGGATTTGAGAATAGTTATCCTCGATAAATACCACTGTATCATCTGCAAAAAGAAGATGTGAGATAGGTTCTCCTTCTTTTCCCATCTGAAAGCACTTAATCATTCCTTTAGACTGCACCTTCTCTATCATTTGGCAAAAAACTTCCATAACCAGGGTAAAGAGGAAGGGGGATAGGGGGTCACCTTGTCGTAGCCCTCTTTGGCTTTTAAACTTTTCAGATGCTGACCCATTGATGAGAATGGCGAAGTGTGCATGGGAAATACATGTCTTGATCCTTCTTCGCCAGAGCTTTTCGAAACCCATCTTCTCCATAACTTGATCCAAAAAAACCCAGTTAACACGGTCATATGCTTTTTGTATATCGAGCTTAAGTATCCAACCTGGTAATCTTGCCTTGATTCTACTGTAAATGCACTCATTCGCCAAGAGTATACTATCTGTTATTTGTCGACCTTCAACGAAGGCACTTTGTGTTGGAGAAATCATCGTTGGTAACACCCTTTTCAACCTTCAAGCCAAGCATTTGGCTATAATTTTATAGGCAGTGTTGATAAGGCTGATAGGTCGTAGGTCTTTAACATGTTCCACACACTCTTTTTTGGGGATCAAGGTTATGAAAGTGCAGTTGATCCTCCAGTCTAAAAAATTTGTTCTGTTGAAGAAGTCAACCATACTCATAAAATCGGACCTGATGGTTACCCAGAATCCCCTGAAGAATTCTACCGGGTAGCCGTCTGGACCCGGAGATTTGTTTGCTGCCATCTCACCCATTGCCTTGAGAATTTCCTTCTCATCTATTGGCCTTTCTAGATCTGTTCGCTCTTGCGGTGAGATTGAGCTTAGTTGGATGTTCTTGGGGAAGGGTCGAGTAGTTTCCTCCTCTTTGTATAGTTCTTGATAAAAGCTTTCTATGTGCTTTGATATCTTTTGTTGATCTTCATTCAGTTTGCCGTCGATCCTTATGCAACTAATATAGTTGGCTCGCCGTTTTTGATTCACATAACCATGGTAATAGGCCGAGTTCCTTTCACCCACTTCAACCCAATGCTCTTTCATTTTTTGCCTCCTTTGGATGTCTTCCATCTTGACCAGTTTCAAGTATTCATTTCTTAATGTTACCTTCTCAATCGTCTCCTCTGTAGAGGCTGACCCCTGATCTTCCCTGCTTTCAGTTTCTGCTATTTTCTCTAACAAGCCCTCCATCTTTTGGTCGATACGGCCAAAGATGTCTTTGTTCCATGCTTTTAAAAGTTCCCTAACATTCTGTAGCTTCCTATAGAAGATATAACCCGGATTCCCTTCAAAATATAAGTTATTCCACCACTGCTCCATCACCTCAGGCAAAGATGGATGCTCCATCAACATGTTTTCAAATCTGAATGGTCGGGGGCCTAGCTTGACCCCGTCTGAATAAAGCATCAGCGGAACATGGTCGGAAATCGGTTTAGGCTTTGCATTCTGGGTTGTTCGAGGGTACAGAGCATCCCATTTCTTGTTGACAATAAAACGATCAATTCTGCTCTTCGTAGCATTTTGTTGTGAACTTGACCAGGTGTACGTTGCTCCATTGAGTGGTAGGTCGATCAGTTCCCAATCATCTATAAATTTGTTGAAGTCCGCCATTGCTCTCGTAGCTCTACAATTTTGGTTCTTTTCTTTTACTAATCGAATCACATTAAAATCCCCTCTGATACAACCCGGTACTTCCCATAGACAGATGTTCCCAATCTCCAACCACATACTCTTCCTTAATATTCTGTCACAAGGGCCGTATACACCTGAGACAAAGCATTCTAAGTTCATCATGCGTGATTTAAAGAGGCAAGAAATAGTGTATCCCCCAACCATTGTATCTTTTAGTTCTAGCAAATCGCACCTCCACATGACCATTATCCCACCTTTTGTGTCTCTAGCTGGCAAGAATTTGAATTCTATATGTGGGGTGTTCCACAATTCGCGGCACATCCGTTCATCAATTTCACTCAATTTTGTTTCCTGGAGGACTACAATTTCAGGTTTCCACCTTTTTAGCACGTCCGAGATCACCGCTCTCTTTGACTGTTGCCCTGCTCCCCTGACATTCCATGATAATATGTTTAGATTCATTAAACCAGGGATCTCCCTCTTACCCTTACTTCCCTCTTCCGTTTAGATTCTAGAGGTTCTGAGTTCATCAGAGAAGAAGATGTTCCAAAGACGGCGTTTAGAACTCATGACGGTCACTACGAGTTCTTGGTGATGCCGTTTAGGCTCACCAACGCCCCGTCCACATTTCAACATCTTATGAATGATATATTTCGCCCTTACTTGAGGCGATTCATATTGGTCTTCTTCGATGACATTTTAATCTATAGTAAATCATGGGCTGAACATCTTGAGCACCTCACCACCACATTCACAATTCTCAGCCAACATCACTTGGTCGTTAAGCTCAGCAAGTGCACTTTTGGGCGAGAAGAGACTGAGTATCTCAGTCACATCATTACGGCTAGAGGGGTGGCAGCAGATCCAGCAAAAATCCAGTGTATGGTGGATTGGCCAACTCCCACAAATATCAAGGCATTACGAGGATTTCTTGGCCTTACGGGTTATTATCGTAAGTTCGTCAAGAATTATGGTCAAATAGCACATCCTCTAACTTCCTTGTTAAAGAAGGGAAATTTTGGGTGGACTCCAAAAGCAGATGAAGCATTCAAAGCATTGAAACACGCTATGACCACCACCCCAGTTCTTGCATTGCCCGACTTCTCCAAACCCTTCATTTTAGAAAGTGATGCAAGTGGTTCAGGTATTGGGGCTGTATTGATGCAGGAAGGTCAACCCATTGCCTTCACAAGTAAAGCATTATCTCCTCGTCATCTTGGCCTATCAACCTATGAAAAGGAATTATTGGCAGTCGTTCATGCTGTTACTAAATGGAGGTCTTATCTTATCGGTCGGGAGTTCATTATTTATATTGACCAACAAAGTTTGAAGTACTTGTTAGAGTGGCTACACCTTCTCAACAAAAATGGATCACTAAGTTGTTGGGGTATGACTACAAGTTAGTGTATAAGAAGGGAGTCGAGAACAAGGTCGCGGATGCATTGTCAAGATTACATGAGGATAAAACGGCTGTAGCTAATGCCATTTCATTCTCCAGTTGTGATTGGTTAGAAGAATTAAAGGCAGAATTGAGGTCTGAACCTTGGATGTTAGAAAAGATCAAGGCACTAGACCAAACGACATTTGGTGCTAAGAATTTTACTGTCGTGGATGGACTGCTCAAAAAGCAAAACCAGCTCGTGCTCAACCCAAATTCCAAGTGGAAGCAACTTATAATGAAGGAGTTCCATACCTCTCCAGCCGCAGGCCATTCAGGTTATCTCAAAACTATGAAAAGAATTTCAAATTTATTTTACTGGCAAAGTATGAGGCAAGATATCAAAGATTACATAGCGCAATGTGAAATCTGTCAGAGAAATAAGTATGAGACTTTGTCTCCAGCTGGGTTGCTACAGCCATTGCCTATCCCCACTACTGTATGGGCTGATGTTTCCATGGACTTCATCGATGGCTTGCCAAATTCTCATGGTAAAACAGTAATACTAGTTGTGGTAGATAGACTTTCGAAGTATGCTCATTTTGTAGCCCTTCGACATCCATACACAGCTACATCAGTTGCTCAAACTTTTGTAGAAACCATTGTTCGCTTGCATGGATTTCCAAAATCAATTGTATCAGATAGGGATGCGGTTTTTACAAGCAACTTTTGGCAAGCATTATTTGACACACAGGGCACCCAATTGAAGATGAGCCCTTCCTACCATCCCCAAACTGATGGCCAGTCTGAGGTGGTCAACAGATGTTTGGAGACTTATCTTAGATGCTTTGTTAATGACAAACCTAAGAGTTGGTCTCGTTGGTTGCATTGGGCAGAATATTGGTACAACACTACATACCATTCCTCTATTAAGATGACTCCATTCGAAGCTGTATATGGTGTCCCACCACCGACTTTAAATCATTACATTCCTGGAGAGGTTCAACCTACAACATTGATTGAAGCACTAGTTCAACGAGATCAAGTACTCTCTTTACTCAAGGAAAATCTTCGAGCGGCTCAGCATCGGATGAAGCAACAAGCAGATCTACGCCGTACTGAACGTGAGTTTTCTGTGGGAGAGTTTGTTTACCTCAAGCTCCAACCATATCGCCAGGGAACATTAGTACGTCGAGCTTCACAGAAATTATCACCACGATATTTTGGTCCTTATCGCATACTGGAAAGGATCGGTAAGGTTGCTTACCGTCTCGACTTACCCCCTGATTCGCGTATCCATCCGGTAGTGCATGTGTCGTGTTTGAAGCCGGTTATCATTCCTCCTGTTAAATTATCTACACAATTGCCTACTGAAATGGTGGATGATGATCCTATGTCTGTTGTGTTGCAAATAAACCTTGAGGGCAAGGTTTTGGCTGAGGGGGAGGGAATGTTAGAAACACCTTTGCATGCACAAACTAGTGGAGGCAGACTCGATGATGGGACCCAAATGGGGATGTGTTTATCCATTTAGATGTTTCCTACGTTGAAAGTCTTTAGTTATCTAGATTGTTAATCTATTAGTTAGTTATTCTTTAGAGTTCTATTTCCTTTTGAATGATTGATTAGAATTAGAAGTTGATTAGAATTAGAAGTTCTGGTTTATTGAAACTCTTGTAACAATTATATAAACCCAACATGGGACGATCAATAAAGCAAGAGAGAATTATTTAGCTACTTTTTATATTCCATTATTCAACTCAGTTCGTGCTGGCCTGGATAGGAACTCTGTTCCTATCATATTAATTCATGACTAATGCTAGAAGTACTCCCAGGATGACTCCTTAGATGACTCAATGATGAGGTGGCAAGATCTGCTTCAAACTTGAAAAAGTAAAAAGCAACTTTAGACAAATAAATCTTGCCATCTCATCCTGGGAGTCATCTTGAGAGTCATCCTGAGAGTACTTCTAGCATGACTCTTAACTCATTTACCAGATACTATAAACTTGCATATCCTCACTCCTCATTTATACTCCCTTTTGTGGGATCCATATAAAAGTCATGTGGGAAACCCCTATTATATACCTACATTGAGTAGTCACAGACAGTGCGGGGGCCGTCTGTTACGTTGAGGATGTGTGGAGCCTACTACATTACTTCATCAAATACATGCCCAAGTTCCTTGAATGGAACTTTAATTAATTGATGTTTCACTATTATTAGGGAATTAATTCTCAAAATTTGACTTTATCTCATGTTACCCTAACCCTAGTTGTACGCGCATGCAGAACTTGACTACAGGAACACCAGATTTTGATACCAAAGATTATATCTACTTACTTTATTAATTGGAAACCAATCATAACAGTTGCTGAAAAAATATTAATTCCATTTTAACTCCTCATACTACTTTTAAATAGCAAATGTAATATTATGGTGTCAAATTTTGGTGTTATTCTAGTAAAATTCCCATCTTATTGCATATCAGGAACGTGGTATTAGGTGGGAATTGAATCCGCCACAACCTCTTTGAATCTCTCACTTTGATACCATATATTAACAACCAATTTTTTTAACCGAAAAGGAATCTCATGGATTTTTAGAAATGTAATTTCATTTTGGTGTTTGGTTGCCTTTTTAAACCCGAATCTCATTTCTTAGAAATATGATCATTTCTAAAAAATTGGGGAATGACAAATCAAAGGAAGGAGGCGATGAGTTTGTGTAGGGACGGAACCAAAAATTTTAGTTGGAGTGGGCTAAAGTAAATAATTTTTATTTTGAGATGTATAGGTATATAAATTTAGTTTAAGTTGCTTGGTATATAAAATTTTTTTACAACTTTACCCTGGACTAACATATCAAATTCCCTTTAAATCCCAAATTTTTAAGCTATTTTCTACACCCTGATTTTTTTTTCGTCAAAGTTGGGGTGGGCTGAAGCCCCCCAAACCCCTTACTAGTTACATCCCTATTCTAATTCCCTCTCAACAGGAATCACACTCCCGCCATCTAAACATCGCCTTAGAATGTATAGATTATAATTATATATATGCAGGGCAAACGGGTTGTGGACCACATTCATTTTACATTTTACTAGCTTGTGGTAGAAAATTGTTAATTAATTCTCATATCATCGATAGTTTTCAAATTTTAAAATTATAGGGATTGACAGACCAAGAAACAAGAGACTCATTCAAAATCCATGCGTACATGAGAAGCACGAACGAAGTAACGGCGGCTTTCAACCTTTGCAATGGTTTTGATATCCAAAGACTAGAGTACCAAAGAATTGTCGAACATTCGGAGGAGAAGCAAGAGGAGTGGATCAGAGATCCCGTGTCGTATGGTAGGGCCAAAACCAATCTGGTCCGTGCAACACTAAAGCCCATGGTTGAGGCCCATCTTGGTCCTAAGCTCTCTGAAGAGTTGTTCAAGCGATTTGAGAAGAGAGCCTCAGAAGGCATAGCAATGCTTCTTAAGACTTGCTTTTATGGTGTTATTGTTGTATGTGCTGTTAGGAAGTGATCCAAAGGCTGGCTCCCGCCCGCCATGACAGGATAAATTAAGTAACTGCATACACAGAAAGTACTCTTTATTACCATCCATTTATACGTTGCATGTATATTGTGTTCATCATCACGCGCGCGCATTACAATATTTTTTTTTTAATTATTAACAACAATTCTTAATTTGATTACATGATACACCACCAATTTGTGGTAGGTCTTTGTACAAAACAAATTGATTAAGAGAAAAAATTTCATGGAATTAATACTCATTGATACTCTTTTTGTTAGAAATTAAGAGAGCGCGTCGTCATGGAAAAAATTTCAACCTAAATTATCGGTGCTAACATAATCTCCTTGATGCAGCTCACCACCTTGTCCCTCAGAATAAGAGACTCACTGAAGCTTTACAGAGCTTCAGTTTTTCCACTGTTACCCCTTTGGTAAATATATCTGCCAAATTCTTAGAACCAAGAATCTTCTCGAGTAATAACTCGTCATCCTCCAACAGAGATCGAATGAAATGATATCTGATGTCGATGTGTTTCGTCCTGGCATGATAAGCTGAATTCCTGGCAAGATGAATAGCACTCTGGCTATCACTATATAGAATATTGTTCTCCTGTTCCTGCCCCAATTCTGCTAACAAGCCTTTCATCCATATAATCTCTTTACTGGCTTCTGTAACAGACACGTACTCTGCTTAGGTTGTCGACAATGTCACCAACTTCTATAACCATGAGTTCCAACTCACTGCAATAGACCCTAGAGTATAGACATACCCTATCGTACTTCGCCTTTTATCAAGGTCACCAGCGAAGTCTGCATCCACATGACCCCTCAGAATGGAGTCCCCCATTCCATAGCACAAAGGTACATTCGTGGAACCTTTCAAGTACCTAAAAATCCACTTTACAGCTTCCCAGTACTGCTTACCAGGATTGTTATAATACCTGTTCACTACTTCTACTGTATGGGCAATATCTGGTCTGGTGTACACCATAGCGTACATAAGATTCCTAATATCTGAAGCATATGGCACACTTGCCATATAATCCTTATCTGCATCTGTTGTGGCGCTTTGCTACTTTGAAAGCTTGAACTGGCTTCCAAGCGGTATGTTAACTGGCTTAGCACTCTCCATATTGAACCTTTTTAGAACCCGTTCAATATATTCAGCCTGATTAAGCATAAAAGTTTCCTTATACCTATCCTGGCTGATTCTCATACCGAGAATTTGTTGTGCTTCATCAAGATCTTTCATGGTAAACTCAATTGCCAATTGCACCTTCAGATTCTTAATTGCCTATAGAGAAATTCCAACAACTAACATATCGTCAACATACAGTAATAAAATGATGTAACCAGAGTCAAACCTTTTGGTATAGCAATAGTGATCTGCGTTACATCTCGAGTAGCCACTTCTGTGCATGAAGTTGTCGAACTTCTTGTACCATTGTCTCGGGGCCTGTTTCAAACCATACAAACTCTTTTTGAGTTTGCACACCATCATTTCCTTGCCTATTTCCATGAAACCAGCTGGTTGCTTCATATAAATTTCTTCATCAAGGTCACTATGAAGGAATGCAGTTTTTACATCTAACTGCTCAAGGTGGAGATCTTGTGAAGCCACTAGGCTAAGCACCACTCTGATAGTGGTCATCTTCATAATTAGAGAGAATATCTCGTTGTAGTCAATACCTAGTCTCTGTTGAAACCCCTTTACAACGAGCCTCACCTTGTAGCGTATGTCTCCATTTGCTTCGTTCTTTAGCCGATAAACCTACTTGTTCTGTAACGCCTTTTTGCCTTTCGGTAATTTTGCTAACACCCAAATGTCATTCTGTGAGAGTGAGTCCATCTCATCCTTCATAGCAAGTTCCCACTTGCTAGAGTCTTTAACCTGTAGCGTTTAATCAAAATGTTCCAGTTCGCCACCATCTGTAAGCAACATATGATCCATTGTATTCATATACTTTGGATTCGATTTAGGAGTCCGTGACGATCTTATTGGAACAAACACCGTAGATGTTTTAGTCTGTATACTTGACTGATCCTGTGGACCTGTAGGAGGAACTTCCACTGCAGTTGGAACGCCTTCCAGTTGCACCTGAGGTTCCTCTTTCCGTGGAACCTTTACTTGTTCTTCCCCTTCCACTGTTTTACTTGTCATCCCTGTAACGTCACTCATATCAATATACTTTGCCTTGTCGACTTGAGTGTCTAATTCATCACATTGGACCTGTATTGCATTCCTGTCCTTATATAGTGTATTTTCATTGAAGGTTATATCTCTACTTCGGATAACCTTGTGACTCTCGTAGTCCCAAAACCTGTATCCAAATGAGTCACCTCTATAGCCTATGAAGATTTACTTCTTTGCTCGAGGACCTATCTTTTTCCTCTCTGTAGGATTAAGATGAACATAAGCAACACATCTAAAAACTTTCAAATAAGAAAGGTTTACCTTTTTACTGGTCCAATCCTCTTCTGGAATCTGCATATCCAATGGACTACTGGGTGTCCAATTGATTAGATAAGTAGCCGTCTCTGTAGCATGTGCCCAAAAAGCTTTGAGTAACCCTGATTATAATCTCATGCATCTGGTACGCGCATTTAGTGTCTAATTCATACGCTCAACTACCCCATTTTCCTATGGTGTCCTTGGGAGCGTTCTCTCCAAACGCATTCCACTAGTAGCACAGAGCTGTAAGAATTCCTTTTTATCATACTCACCACTGTTATTTGACCTTAAGCATTTTAGCTTCAGACCTGTTTCAGTTTTAACAAATGCTCTCCATATCTGAAATACATCAAACACTTCAGATTTATACTTCATGAAATAAATCCATACCTTTCTCAAATGGTCATCGATGAAGGTAACGAAGTACGGAGCACCACCGTAAGAAGTGACATCTGCTGGACCCCAAACATCTGTATGAACCAGATCCAGTTTTTCTTTCCTTAAGCTTCTGCCTCCTCTGTTAAAATTGACCTGCTTTTGCTTCCCAAGAACACAATCTTCACAAAAGCTCATCTCAACTAATTTTACCTTCGGTAAATGACCATCTTTATGCAGAATCTTCATATTCTTCTTACTGATGTGTCTCAGTCTTCTTTGCCATAAGCCGACGTCTTCCCCACCACTAGCCACTGCTAGAGTAGGTCCTTCTGAAGCTCGGTAGAGAGTACCACACCTTTGTCCTTGAGCTAACACCATAGCTCCCTTTGTCACTTTTTAATTATTTTTAGAAAAGTGAACATCACAGTCGTCATCACAAACTTGGCCCACAGAAACCAAGTTTCTTCTCAGATTTGGAATATGTTGGACATATTTCAGCTTCCACGTTGAACCATTGACTTTCACATTTACATCACCTTTACCGATGATATCACACGCTTCACCATCACCAAGGAAGACTTGGCCGAAGTACCCTTCCTTGTAAGAGGTTATGATCCCCTTATTGCCTGTAGCATGGAAAGAAGCTCCCGAGTCTACTATCCAAGACTCCTCTATGCTGTCTTTGGAGAGTAAAAGGAAACTCTCAGTAATCACATTGTGTCATTCACTATGACTTTTACTCCGTCATCAGCGGCTACAACCACATTGACCTCCTTCTGTTGATCACCGTTGTTTCCACCATTTTTAGCACCTTTTCTGTCTCGACAGTCTTTCTTCAAGTGTCCTTCTTTGTTGCATGTCTAACACACACCTCTAGGCTTAGATTTTAATCTCCACCTAGATTTGCCTCTACATTTACCTCTAGATTTATCTGAATTTTTTTTAAAATTTCTGCCTCTATCATGTTGCATGCTCAAGGCAGAGCCTGTCTCTCGTTCTAGTCTCCTATCTTCTTCACCAAGTATCATTGCCGTTACATTTTCCAGTTTTAAATTTTCATTCCCCGTCGAGTTGCTGATAGACGTGACAGCCGTATCCCAACTCGTTAGTAATGAAGATAATAACCTTAAAGCTTTGACTTCATCCGAAAATATAATGTCAACCTTGGATAATTGTGAAATAATTGATTTGAACCTTCCAATGTGAACTGATACTGCATAGTAGAAATTTGTCCGAAATCAGAAGAAAGAAGGAATCAATCGATTTTTTGGATGACATAATATGGATTCCTGTAGATGAGGCTCGCCTTCATTCATTTTTAAATTAAATAATTGTTCGCATAACATAATTTTATCTGAAGTTGATGACTTTTGATATAGCCCTTCCAAAGTGTCCATTAAATCTTTTGTTGTGGAAATTTCATCTACATTGTTGTACACTTCCTCCGTAAGACACCTACGGATAATGTCCACGCACTTACGATCAAGAATAGACCATTCTTCATCACCGAGTTTACCCTTCTTTTCCACTCCACGTAATGGAGCATGAAGATCTCTCTCATATAGGTTAGTCCTCCATCTGTGACTTCCAAAATGAGAAATTTTTACCGTTGAAAACTCAAACCCTTGCAACGTTGTCTGATTTATCATCCATGACTCTCACGCCAATGTTTACCACCCGCTAATGAACAGTAACGTATGAACAGTATCACTATTTACGTATTTACTATTCACGGGTGGATTGGTACTATATTCACTATTCGCGGATGAATTAGCACCGTATGAATGGTACCACTATTAACATAATCACTATTCACGGATGAATAATACATGTTGCTCTGATACCGGTTGTTGAGAAAAATACCTTCGCCGTAGGTGATCAATCTACTTAGAGTTTTTCGCTCGATTGTGGAATGCAGAATCTTTGAAGTAAATGGATGAATAAATAGATATCACTCACGAAGTAAATAAAGAAGAAATAAATAACTCACAAGACACGCAAGATTTATAGAAGTTCGAAGCTAGTCCTATGTCCTCTTTGAGTGGCACCAAGCTAATCAACTATAAACAAAGGAAATATAAATATACAAGAGTTTACACTCTCACTTTCTCTCTTCTCTTATACAAGATATTACACACTCAAGAACACTCAAGAGACTACCTCTTTCTGCTTTTCTTTTCTCTCTACTTATAGCTTACTCGCTGTAAAATAAGGGAGAGACAACTTATTTATAAAGGTAACAGCCTACTAAAACAAGCAAAACATTATGGTTGTATGCACCTTTCGGTGGCTGCGTAGTAAACAAAGAATAGAGAATGAGTTATTCTCTTTTGACTAACTAAAGAGCATGGGATAGTGTACATGGAGCAGTGAATATGTAATAACACCCAACTACTCACATATATAAGGCTTTGTTAGGTAAAACCGTTGTGATTTGCGTAATGCAAATTTTGTACATCATAAATTAATTCAATTTTTTTTGCACTTTCGAATTAATATTTACTTGGTGGCAACATTAAATATTTGATGACACAAAGTAGGAGAAAGAAAATGCAAATTCAAAACATTTTCAAGTACTTTCATGTGGGTCGCGCTTACAAATTGATGAAAATATTTGGTATCACATATCCACACTGGATAAATTAAACCCGATCGAACAGGAGTTGGACGAATTTTCATACATGTTTTGTCAAAGTCATCTCTTGCAACCCAACCCAACTTGAGCCCGATGGTAGCATACATACCTAATTTTAACATGTAACTGTGATGAACAAAATGCAAGTATGCAAAACATCCTCTAAAGAAAATTAAAGGAGGGTAAATCCTAAAAGATCCCACTAAAAAGTAAAATCTAAGACTGCTTTTGGTTCGCTGAATTTTGTTTCCCTTAAAAACTAAAATTCATTGTTTTAGGTTTTCAATGCAATATCAAGACGGAACCAGTAGTGGGCTCGGGATGGCTTCAGCCCGGGGTAAAATTTAGAGAAGGACCGAATTACACTGGAACATATTTTAAGCATAACTACTTTGGGGCTATACCCCGGGCTAGAGTGACTTGGACTTCTAATAGATCCAGTGAATCACGTGGAGCCCTCCTTCCCTTCTCATGCGTAAAATCTATATATAGATTAAAGGAGAATTACATAGTAGCCCATTTTATTAACCGAATTAATTTTAGGTCCTCTATTCATTTTTTAATGTAAGTTTTGTATCTATTACCCCTAATTTTAGTTGCACGGTTGTACCCACTTTATTTTTGGTCTTAACAGTTAGTGACTTTTATAAGTGGGTGGAACCCATTGGTTGGTTCACCGGAGAGTTATTGCAACATACTTTTTATGAGGCTCACGTGAAGATGAATAAAGAGTTTATTTTTTGTGAGGATGTTTACCTCACCATGCATATAGATCATCATATTCGAATAAAATCAGCCCATTTTAAAACTACTAATACCCTCAAAGCACATCAAAAAATTACAAACTTTAGGCGTTTTTATAAAACTTTGATTTTTAATAAAATTTTTATGGGGTTAGAACTGATTTTTTTAATATAGTGATCTACATATTTTTTCTGTTACACGAGTTAAGTGGTCTTATGATCGTTTACTCTCCACTTCAGATTATGACCGTTTTTCTTTCACTCTAAATCTGAACATTAAAACTTAACGTTCAGATCTTTTTCTCTATAAGTTAGAGAAGTTCATCTGTGACTAACACAGCTAATGAACTGATCTCTTAGAAATTCCCTTCTAGGTTTTCTTTTATTTGGCAGAGCAAGTGTGTGCGTTTTTTGAGTTTCTCTGCTAGTGCAGAAACAGAGAAACATAGTTTTGAAAGGTTGTTGTATCCTGGGGGTGTCACTGCTGTGATTTGCTGCACTAGTCTTAATCGATTGCAGAGTCGTGAACCGTCTTAAAGAGAGCGACCTAGTCCGTGCCTCAGCCCTCCTAATTTTTTCAGTATGTTTGGTTTATTCATTACAAGTAACAAAGTATTATTCCACTTTGCTACAAATTGAATAATAATTTTAAGACGTTTCAGAAATGGAAACTGCTTCTTCTACTGTAATGTCTGCTCCAACTGATAACAACAAGCCTTTCAAGTTTTGTGGTTTGCATTTCAAGAGATGGAGACAGAAAATAATCTTCTACCTTACAACAATGCAGTGTGCCTATGTGTTGTCTGACGAAAGTTCTGAACAGAGAGGGGAGCTTGAACCTGCCTGATCTGCACTTACTCCTGTGTGGGAAGCAACAACTTTCAAGTGTAAGAATTACATTCTCAATCCTCTTGATGATGATCTGTACGATTACTATGCTGGATTTGGGACCGCAAAAGAGGTATGGGATGCTTTAAAGACTAAATTCGATACTGAAGAAGCTGATACTAAAAAGTATGCAGTAAGTAGGTATTTGAAATTTCAAATAGTAGATGAAAAATATGTAGTTAC
The DNA here is from genome assembly GCA_002174775.1 of Macleaya cordata. Taxonomy (NCBI): domain Eukaryota; kingdom Viridiplantae; phylum Streptophyta; class Magnoliopsida; order Ranunculales; family Papaveraceae; genus Macleaya; species Macleaya cordata. Next base: position 52,794 of record MVGT01002723.1, on the reverse strand, counting down.
TCAGGCATATGATCTACAGAAAATAGCTCGTGAAATCATTTCGAAAGGGATGGAAATTGACGAACAGTTTCAAGTTGCTGTTCTCATTGACAAATTAGCTCCCTCCTGGAGATTTCAAGAGCTTACTTCATCATGAAACTAAGGAGTTCAAATTAGAGAGCTTAATTGTTAAACTTCAAATTGAAGAAGAGGCTCATCTACAAGATCAAAAGGAAGAGAATGGCGATGACACCAAAATCAACTATGTGGTAGGCAGCAAAACAAAGGGGTACATCTAAAACTTCAAAACAACAATATGAAACATAAAAAGTGTAACACTAATAAAATTTTCTTGTGGGCCTTGAAAAGCCCATAGACTGGGCCCATGATTTGTGGGTGACATGGGTGAAGAGAGCATTCCAACTGAAGCCATGCACGTAAAAGGAAGTAATGCCACACGTGACTTCGTGTGATGAGTGAAAGGTTGACGGATTGATTCCAACCTTTAACTAAACTAGTACCTCATGCATGGGGTGAGATGAAGAGTGGTGCAAAAATACTTTTGCATGGTATATGTAGGGCTAAATGCATAAAATGAGTAATAAGATAGTTGTAAAAACACTTTTGCAAGGCAAATATAACTATACAATGCATATAACGTATATTTTACGTAAGAATTGCATGCATACATGCATGCACGTAAAAATGGCATGTACACTAAGGTATACATCTGTAAGTATATGAGTATATATATATATATATATATATATATATATATATATTATATGCATATTATTCACGTAATTGTTTTCATGCAGTGTATATTATAAGGTTTATACATGAATTAATTAAGCGGATTGCATGCATGTAGGGTACATTAAGTGGGGACGTATAGACTTAGATATATATATATATATATAATTAAAAAAACATGCAAACCCCACCCATGCTAGAAAACGTGAATAACTAGAGGGAATATAACCAAGTCTTGGGGATTACTCTAGGTTGGTTGAGAAGGGGATAATTTAGGAAATAAAAATCCTAGAGTTTAGAAAAAAATAGAAAGAAGAAGGGAGAGAGAGTGTGGTCGATCTCTCCATAGGGGAGGATCGACCCACACATGTTTAATTCCTTAAGAGTTCTATTTTTATACAAAACCTAGAAAACTTACCCAAAATAAAAGGTAGGGTTATTTTTTGTAATCCAACAAAGTTTTGGATCATCTGGACCGTTGGATCTAATCTTGTGACACTTGTGAACATCCTAGTAAGTTCCGACAAATTTTAGGAAACCAATTTGACACAAAACAAGGGCCACCTTGTGTGAGTCGGCCCAAGCCAAAGAGGAGATCGATCTCTCCTTAATTCTTTTCCTAAAAATTAGTTACCTAATTAGCTAAACCTTCTCACTTGGATAATTCTAAAATATTAGGGTTTCCTTCGAATTGAAATACTATGAACCCTTGGATGGTGATCAAGTGATCACCGCCATCCAAATTAAGGAACCCTAAACCGTGTAGCCCTTATAAAAGCAGTTTTCTTTATCAAAAAATTGCTAAATCTCTATCTTTGGTCAAATAAAATAATTAGGGAAGTGAGAAGAGTTTTTAAGAGTTCTTGGAGATAGAGAAAATCTAGGGAAAGAAGGAGAGATCGGCTATACTCGGGCCGATCCCTTCAAGTCTCTCACTTTAGAGAGAAGTGAGAATAAAAAAAAAGAGAAGAGAGGGAAAAAATCGGCAACAGCCCTAGGGCCTGGTTTGGTGTGTTTTTCCTCTTCAAAAACATAGAGAATTTTCAAGGTTCTAAAGCTTATAGAAAGGAGAAGAAGCTAGTGGATCAACCATCATCGAATCGCGCGGTAAAGGTAGGGGAAAACTTGGGTAGTTTGTGAGTATGAACTTACTTGTTTCCTCTTTGATTTGTGGTTGATTATATGTTCATGAATGGTTATTTTCCATGAACTAATAAAGATATATACATATATATTACATGTGATAAATATATTTTATGATATTTTAATTCCATGAAATATAACGAAGTAAACATTCAGTTGAAAATCTAATAAAAGATTTTGAGAAGTGATGCCTAGTTTGATGGGTTATTCCAAGCCATGTCCTCCAAAGTGAGGGATTCTTGTAGAAGATCGTACGATGGAAAGAGAAATCTAAGGATTTAAACAAAAAAACGAACCAATTATTCGGTCTGAAATCTTCGGTAACGTAGATGATTTTTATTTTGTTTTGATGTTGTTCATTATATGAAATATATATGTTTGATATGTTGTTTGTACTGTGAGGGATGATTTATGAATCCCTACTGAGCATTGGCTCACCCCGTTCATTTCATCCTTCACAGATCAGTGCAAGGGATATGTTGGAACGCGAGTTGCAGCGCGTTTGAGAGGAAGAAGACTAGGTATGTCTTCTATGATGCTTTATTGTATTTTATTTACTTGAATAAGGGTTAAGGAAGTTACTTGGATAAGATGGAAAGTTTTATGGTCGTTTTTAGTTTAATCTCATTTTTTGACAGTAAGCTGGGTTTACTAACCAGCAGTTAGATTTTAAACCATATCTAATGTTTTATGTGATGGATTAAAATTTTGTTTATACCTCTGGAATCTTGAGATCCAGAGGAGTTTGCAATAAAATTTCATAATTTTTGGATGTGCTTGAGTTAAGTTTTCCGATTTTATAATCGAACTATGCGTACTGAAATCTGTTACTGTATGCGCACGTGTTGGATTGAGCCTAATTTCTGGGAGAATCCTTAGGGAACTGGACTCAGGCTAAACACGAAAGTCGTGTGACTCTGAGCTAGTTTCAGAGGGATTTGACAGAATGTGATCCCGATAAACAGAGCGTAAACCATAAATTTTAGCTCAACGTCATGCAAAACCTGTCTTTTGAACAAGGTTTAATAAACGTGTTATTTTATGTACATTTTTCTGGCATAAAAATATTACAAAAATATCTTAAGTATGCAGACATATTTTTGAACAAAAACCCAAAAGGTGATACTGTTTTAAATATCATCACTAGCAAGGTGTCCTGTAAAGTTAGAAAACCTTTCGCTGGCATGATTTAAGAAATGTAGAAACATCAGACACATGGTCTCTAGAACCCAGTCAGACCTTATGACCTACTTGGACCTACGGACAGGTCTAAAGTATTAAGTTTTTGTTTTAATCCCTGACCTAGATGTGGGCCCTATTTGGCCTAATCGACTAAGACCCGAAATCATCTTTGTTGGGCCTAAACTGACCAAGCCCAAGAGAGAGATGGACCAAAACGTATTTCAAAACCCACCTAATTAATATTCCGGGCTTTGGATATTTACACCTAGGAGAGGTGTAAGTACACCCAAGGTACGGGATATTACAGTTGGTATCAAAGCTTAGGCTCCAGACCTTTTGGAACTTGTGGAGTCTATTTGTTTGTTTGTAAGGAGTGTTTAAAAAAAAAGAAAACGGTAATTCCATCGGCGACTTGTTGAATTCCTCTTAATGAGATGCTTCTTCAAAAAAATTGCATATGTGCGTATGTATGTTTTACTTTGACATCATAAGAACAAATGTTTTATGAGAGGATGGTTTACAAAATTTGTTCGATTGTTATTTGAAAAATTATCTTGAAAGAAGAAATGTGTATACATATTTTTATGAAGTTGTGTTTATTGAAACTCAAGTGTTGAAAAGGGGAAAAGGAAAAACCTTTTAAAGTCCAAGTAGCATACCTTATTCAAGTGGTTGGTGTAAGGTTTTACAACCTTAACCAAGTAGATTGTGAGTGTCGATATAAATCGACCTAGTAGATTAATAGAATCGATTTCTATTAAAGAAATAACACGTAGACCATCACAACATAAATTGTTCGGTGTGTACGAGGCTATATCTGGGGCCACGCAGACAAAGGCAACCCGAGAGAAATCCAATCATCTGGAGCAACAGGACGAAGGTTACAGAGCATGACTCAACAACTTGAGCGTGACCCAGATAGGATGGTGGATGCCCTAGGAAGGATTACCGATAACTTTCAAGGAGGACGAGGGCAACGAAATCAATCACCACCTAAATCGGTGAGTAAGGATGAGAACAAACAAGTTAGTGCCTTGGAAAGATTTCTGAGGTTTCGATCGAAGAAATTTCAAGGAAACGATAAACAAACGAAAGCAGAACGTTGATGAGGACACAGAAGAAACTTGTAGCCGTTGGATAAGCTGAGGAGCATTGGATGAGACTTGCAACTTACCAGCTAGTCAAGGAAGCAACTCGATAGTGGGGAATAATCGGCTACAATCACGATATGGAGAATACGACATGGACGGGCCTTGAAGCATTATTTCTAGAAAAGTATTTTGTTGAGATTGCACAGGCGCAGGAAGGTGTGGAATTCATCGAATTAACACAAGGCGAGATAACGGCAAGTCGGTACGAGAGGAAGTTTACTGAATTACCGTGAAATGCACCACACTTGAGGTCCACTGGACCACTAGAAGCACAGAAGTCCCAAGGACAGACAATGGGACGACAAAGGACCAATGCTCAACTGAGCCGGTACAGGCCTCCTCAGTAAGGCTATTCCCAGGTGCATGGACACATCAAACATATGACACCATCGGAAGTGGGAGATGAGAACGACATCATTGGAGGAAAATTCCTAGTCCAGAGATCTTGGGCTAAGATATCATTGATATGGGTGCTACACACGCATATGTGTTTATACATTTTGTTACCTCACTTAGGCTTGTACCCATATCTCAAAGTTATATCCTAAATATTGTATCTCCTGTAGGAAGAACTGTTGCTTTAGAAAGTGTGTGTAGGGGCTACCCTACATATCCTGTTGATCGAGAACCGTCAATAGATCTCATTTTTATGAGCACGGTAGAATATGGTGTCATAATCAAAACGGATTGATTGTCCTTTTAGTATGTCACTTTGGATTGTCTGAAAGGAAGGTTACCCTATATTCTCTGGATAGACAAAAAATGTCGGTCCAGGGAGACAGGAAGAAGAGTTTCGATTCATTGCTACCGGGTGTAGTAAGGCGTAGGTTCACTACTGAACATAGTGCTTTGTTAGCATTCCAGGAGGAGAGTGAAGCTATAAACCATAAGGAAGGAGATATTCCCATAGTGCAAGAGTACATGGATGTGTTCCCGGAGGAATTGCCTGGCTTACCTCCCTAGAGAGAGATAGAGTTTGCCATTGATATGCAACGAAGAACGAAGGAAATTTTATTCCACCATATCGGGTGGCACCCCAAGAGTTCAAGGAACTAGAGAAGCAATTAAGAAAATTGCAATAACTTAGTTTCATTCAACCAAGTGCGTCACTATGGGGAGCACCGGTATCATCGTGTGGAAGATGGATGGGTCAATGAAACTGTGCATTGACTATTGGCGACTCAACAAGGTCACAATAAAAAATAGATACCCGCTTCCTAGGATTGATGATCTTTTTGACCAATTGATAGGCGCTAGATTTTTCTCGAGGTTTGATCTGCGGTCAGATATCATCAGCTCAGGAAAGTGAGATGGATATCGCAAAGACAGTCTTTCGAACAAGGTATGGGCATTTCAAATTTCTGGTGATGCCCTTCGGGCTAACCAACTCACCAATATCCTTTATGGATTTGATGAACCGGGTCTTTCGACCCTATCTAGATCGTTTTGTGGTAGTGATCGTGGATGATATCTTAGTCTACTCGAAGACTCAGGTAGTACACGAAGGACACCTGAGGACAGTATTGCAAATCTCGAGAGAGCATCAGTTATACGCTAAAAAAAGAGCAAGTGTGACTTTTGGACGACCAAAGTGTTGTCTCTTGAATATGTAATATTTGAACAAGGAATTATAGTCGATCTGGCGAAGATTACAGCCGTAGTAGGATGGGAATGACCGAAGAACGTCCTTGAGATGCAAAGCCTTGAGGCTTGGCTGGTTACTATCAGAGGTTCGTTGAAGACTTCTCGAGGTTGGTAGCTCCTCTTACTCAAGGGTGTAAAGTTCGAGTAGATCAAGAGTGTGAGGAATCTTTTGAGAAACTCAAGGAGAGACTGACAACGGCACCGGTCCTGGTGACACCTGAACCAAAAATCGGATACGTTGTATACTGTGAAGCATCGAGAATCGGCTTGGGAGGAGTCTTGATGCAGCAAGGGAAGGTGGTGGCATACACTTCACGAAAACGTAAGGAACATGAGAAATTATGCTATTCATGATTTCGAACTGGCAGCGACGGTCTTCATGTTGAAACTCTGGAGGCAGTATCTCTTAGAAAGGAGATCCTGACTATGGCACATGTATCATTTTTCGCCATACACCCAGGGAACACAAAAATGAATAACGACTTGAAGCAGCATCTCTGGTGGAAAGGAATAAAGAAGGACATCAATTTATATGTGTCTAAGTACATTATCAGTCAATAGGTGAAGATCGAGCACCAAAAGACAGACGGAACACTAAAGCCACTCGGAATAGTGTCACAATGGACTTCGTGAGAGGATTGCCTAAGACTAAGCAACGCTTAAATAGTGTGTGGGTCATTGTCGACCGACTCACGAAGGCTGCACACTTTTTGGCCGTGAAAAGTACAGATACAATTACCACCTTAAATGAATTGTATATCAAAGAGATTGTAAAATATCATGGCGTGCCATTATCAATCGTCTCGGATAGAGACCCACTTTTCACCTCTAAGTCTTGGGAAAGTTTTCAGTAGGCAATGGGAACGTAACTGGATCTCAGTACAGCACATCACCCACAAACGGATGGGCAGTCCGAACGAACAATCCAGACATTGGAAGACATGCTGAGAGCTTGCGCAATTGATTTCTTAAGTGATTGGCATGACCAGCTACCATTCGTGGAGTTCGGTTACAACAATAGCTACCAAGCCAGCATTGGCATGGCACCGTTCGATGTACATTACGAGAGACCTGGCCGAATCCCACTGTGCTGGACAGAAGTCCGAGGAAAAGAAGTCTTAGGACCATAAGTGGTTCAAGAGACTATGGGGAAAGTCCAACTTATCAAGGAGCGACTGAAGACTGCACAAAGCCGACAAAAGAGCTATGTGGACAACCGAAGGAGACCCTTGAAATTCCAGGAAGGAGATCATGTATTCCTGAAGGAGAGTCCTCGACTGGGAGTCAAACGATTCAGGAGCAAAGGGAAACTCACCCTAAGGTATATTGGACCATTCTAGATTCACGATCAGATTGGGGAGTTAGCATACCACCTAGCCTACCACCACAGCTGGCGAAGGTACACAAAGTATTTCGCATTATTTTTATGCTACAAAAGTAAAACTCGGACCCTGACCATGCCATCGAGTGGCAAGAAGTTCAGGTCAATGAAGACGTGAGCTATGAGGAGAAACCTGTCCGGATCCTACAATCCAAACAATAGGAACTTCGTAACAAAATGAAGTGGGTCGTGAAAGTTCAGTGGCAACACCATTGGCCTGAGAAGGCAACATAGGGATCGAAAAAAGGAAGTACAAACTAAGTACCAGAGTTCTTTACGGGTAATTCCGAGGCCTAATAGTTTTAAATTTTGGGACGAAATTTTTGTTTAGGGGGTAATAATGTAACACCATGAAAATTTTCTTGTAGGCCTTGAAAAGCCCATGGGCTGGGCCCATAATTTTGTGCACACCCAATGTGAGGTGGCATGTGTAAAAAGAATATGGCAACTGAATCCATGCACGTGAAAGGAAGTAATACCACACATGACTTCGTGTGATGAATGAGAGGTTGACGGATTGATTCCAACCTTTAACTAAACTAGTACCTCATGCATGGGGTGAGATGAAGAGTGGTGCAAAAATACTTTTGCATGGTATATGTAGGGCTAAATGCATAAAATGAGTAATAAGATAGTTGTAAAAACACTTTTGCAAGGCATATATAGCTATACAACGCATATAACATATATTTTACGTAAGAATGCATGCACATAAAATGGCACATACACTAGGGTATACATGTGTAAGTGTACGAGTATATGTATATTATATCTATATATATATATAAGCATATTATTCACGTAATTGTTTTGATGCAGAGTATATTATAAGGTTTATACATTAATTAATTAAGTGGATTGCATGCATGTAGGGTACGTTAGGTGGGGACGTATAGACTTAGATATATATATATAATGAATAAAAAAAAGTGCGGACCCCACCCATGCTAGAAAACGTGAATAACCTAGAAGGGAATATAACCAAGTCTTGGGGATTGCTCTAGGTTGGTTGAGAAGGAGATAATTTAGGAAATAAAAATCCTAGAGTTTAGAAGAAGAAGGGAGGATCGACCCACACATGTTTAATTCCTTAGGAATTCTATTTTTACAGAAAACCTAGAAAACTTACCCAAAATAAAAGGTAGGGTTATTTTTGGTAATTTAACAAAGTTTGGGATCATCCGAACCGTTAGATCTAATCTTGGGACACTTGTGAACATCCTAGTGAGTTCCCACAAATTTTAGCAAACCAATTTGACACAAAACAATGGCCACCTTGTGTGGGTCGGCCCAAGCCAAAGAGGAGATCGATCTCTCCTTAATTCTTTCCCTAAAAATTAGTTACCTAATTAGCTAAACCTTCTCACTTGGATAATTCTAGAATATTAGGGTTTCCTTAAAATTGAAATACTATGAACCCTTGGCTGCTGATCAAGTGATCACCGCCATCCAAATTAAGGAACCCTAAACCGTGTAGCCCTTATAAGAGTAGTTTTCTTTATCAAAAAATTAATAAATCCCTATCTTTAGTCAAATAAAATATTTTGGGAAGTGAGAAGAGTTTTTAGGAGTTCTTGGAGATAGAGAAAATCTAGGGAGAGAAGGAGAGATCGGCTATACTAGGGCCGATCCCTCCAAGTTTCTCACTTTAAAAAGAAGTGAGAACAAAAAAAAGAGAAAAGAGGAAGAAAATTGGCAGCAGCCCTAGGGCCTGGTTTGGCACTTGAATCATCTCCATTCGTGTGGGCCCCACAAAAATCTTGGCTAGATAAAGAATAATATAGATAGATGCAAAAGGAGGTGTACTTCACTGATAAAAAAAGGAGGTGTACTTCGAAAATCAAAATATAGGAAGCACAAAATTGGGCTCAAAGCCCTCTATTTTTTACGTTGGGCTTCATTTTTTCTGTTTTTCTCGTTTAGTTGTTATTTTTTTTCTCTCGCACGTGCTGTGTTTTACTTTTTTTAATTTCCCTTTTTACCCTCATTTACGTCTATATATGATTTTGTTTTGTATTTCGTCTTTTTGGAAAGCGTTCAGAGCATTATAGAGCTCTACGGTTTAAGCGCAGAGTTGATCGCGATCACGAGGTTTTTATTTTTTTGGATCCAGAACTTGATCGAACAAGCTGATAGTAGTTCCTTTTCTATAGTTTTCTCGTTTTGAAGTTTTCGTTATCTTCTTCATTCTGTTTTGTTTTTTAAGATTTCTTTATTTTCTTCTTTGTTCTTGTTTCTGGATTGATCGTTCTTTTTTTTTCTTGTTTTCTTTAGTTTTTATTGTTGTTCATTTCTATGTTATTGTTTCTAGATCGATCGTTCTAACAGCATAGTTATTTTGTATGCATATTAAATTTTGCATTGTTATTTTGCACTGCTAATAACATTGTACATTACTTTTTGAATTGTTATATTTATAATTTTCTGTTATTATTCTTGTTTGTACTCTTTTTATTATTGTTTACTATATTGATTTCACTTTTTCGTTTGTTATCTTTGTTTTTTTGTCTTGATTTTGTATTCAGATTGAAATTTTTTTATGTTTTGTTTTTGTTTCATAAACTTATATGCAGATCTATAATTGCATTCTTGTTTTTTACTATATTGATCAAACTTTTTCGTTTTTATTGTTTATTAATTTTTATGCAGATCTTAATTTGCATCTTTATGTGTCTAAGTTATTTTTTGTTCTAACTTATCTGTTTTAGTCTGCAGTTCTTTAGTTTCTTAGTTATTTGTTGTTTATACATTATTGTTTTCTTCTTTTATACTATGTAACTAGTTATATGCATAGATTTCTGTTAGTGTTATTGCATATCTGATGTTAATTTTTCTTTATTTTTTAATTATTTTCTTTTAGTTACATGGATTTCGAAATTCTGGATGTGTTTTGTTATGAGAGGGAGTTTATTGCCTTCTGTATTAGATTGTGTAGCAGTATTGCTCAGTTTAAGAAATTTCGTTATGAGAAGTGGAGTTCTCTATCTCCATTATCGATTGAGTTGTCCTTTTTGCATGATGGAAAGAAAACTTTGATTCAGACAGATGCAGAGCTTCAGTCTTTGGCTGCCTATGTTTTTGTTAAAAAGCTTAATACTTTTGATATTATTGTTGGTGTGGCGGAGTCTGTTTGCAATGCTCTTATTTACTCTGAAGCTTGCAACAGTAGTTCTTCTTGTGTGCAGAATTTTGTCGAAGAAGGTGAAGTAGGTAACCACTCAAATCTTCTTATTGGGCTACTCTTCTAAATTCAGTTGGTTAAACTTACCCTGGTGGTGCTGAACAGTTTCAAACTACTCTTCTCTAGTATTTAATTTAAAATGGTGTAACGCCCCAATCTCGAAACTCACAATCTCTAAGAATTGAGTCGCATCTCGAGGCGTTAGGCTAATTATACAAGGTGACTAATTAGTACTAAACAAACCTAAACAAGGTTTACAAACCTAATCAGAGTTAAACTAATGCAGCTATCCAATCACTAATCACCTCAAAATATGACTAGGGCGAACGAAAAATTCGCCAGAGTCTCCCCTGTAATTTCAGGGTTCTCAACCTGTAATAAACCTGTAGAAGAGATGATTTATTCACAAATAATATTTCTAAATCATTTCATTCATCCACGATAGTCATATCATCTCATCAATACTAGTCTACCTTACTTCATCAAAATAATAATACCTAGTCATCCACTAGGCTGGATTCAAACCACAATTCTAAAACGATGCCTCGCATAATAATATACATAGATAACCTGAGTTAAGTGATATAATATACATAAGTGTGTTTGTCTTATATACATATCTTAAGAAAATATATACAAAACAAGTAAGATAACAAGCACCTCAAAAAGGCTAAATACAACACCTCAAGTGTAAGAAAGCTATCGCTGACGAACTCTCTATATCGATCTCCTCAAAAGGTATAGGTATAGTCTGACCAATCCTCTCCTATATCCTCGTTTCCCTCTGCAACAATATCTCCTGGATCTGAGCAAAAAGCTCAGTAAGAAACTTATAATACTAACAGATAGTCACTAACATGAATTTAAGACAATGCAGGTTTTAAAAGAAAATCGAGAAATCATAAACAGAAATGTAAAAGTAGTTGGTACTTGTTCTACAACATAAACCGATAACCATTCACTTACCCATACAAGTAGATATAAACTAACAACAACATCTCACATCATAATATTGCGTAGTGTAATCATCTTAGAGTGAAGAGGGTATGACTAGATGTTTCAGCTCCTAGTCGGTGAGCAAAATCGTGTTCCAACTTAACCGATGTGGAACCCCATCGTTAATTCCTGATTTCCGACCGAGCGACTGATTTATCGGTTTTTGTGAGAAGCACGCTGGCTCATGATTTGGGTTCAGGTGGACCCTTGACCATAATTTGCCGATGTAGCCGTTGTCGCGGTGGTCAGCCGTTTGACTTGTGCAGACATCTTAATGATCATTAAAATAATCCAGGAGTTGTCACGCTCCTCAAGTCTTCGCCTAATCTAGGCAGCATATAACCTCGACATTTCTAGAATCATACACGTACCTATCCAAACAAGGCTTTCCAAAAAGAGAAATAGAATAACCTAGATTTCAATAGTTTTCCTATATCATGAGAGTCCCATTCCTGTCATGAGACAGGAAAACATAATGAAAATACGGAACAAATCATTGTTTTTAGGAAAACTTCAATGATTTGCTCGTGTAGGCATTACAAATCCATTTTCGGATTACCTAAAAATATATATTATAATAGTATAAGTTTTAGTAGTAGAAAATACCTTTTTCCTACAAAAACTAACAACCATGTACATGTTGTGATCTCCCAACTAATATTATTCCGGGGAAAGCCGGTAATATAATCCGGGGAAAGCCGGGTAATCGGGGGAAAGCCCGTAATATAATCCGGGGAAAGCCGGTAATAATCCTAGCCGGGGGAAAGCCCAGCATAACATATATAGTATATATTCCGGGGGAAAGCCCGTACCTAGGGAATCACCAACACATACCCAACAACTGGGAACCTCCATCCCACACATCATCTTAAAACAACTACTTCTCCCAACATATGGAAGGAAGTAAAATATATATCTATATATTATAAGAACCCCAAAATCCGTTTGGTTTTGGAAATATGCCCATCCCTAAAGCTCGATAACGATTAAATCTCAATTCTTTTGAAATTATAGTTTATTTAACTATAAGTAAGAAAAGAATCATCCATATATTTATATATGTATATAACTCATTCATATATATATAATTATTAGAATCTAGTTATTTTAAAAATAACTATTACTGTTTTACATTACTATGTAAAACTATACTTTGGGAAAATCATTTTCACGTCAATAGGACATCACAAATAAATCATGCATGCTTTGCAAAATAATTACATTTGATTTATAAATCTAAACCCTGTCAAAAGCATTGAAAGCACTTTAATGGCTATAAGAAAGTATTTATAAGTTCCTACCTCAAATCCCGCAAGGCTCTCTTTACCGCACTAATTTCCTCCAATTAGTGTACTGGTATTAGTACACACTCCCAACTGAAAACAACACATTTAATCACTTTCAAAACTCAATTCGATACATACTAATTCTATGTAGAATAGTCTAGGCATCTAAATTCTAACCTAAACAGTCACTACGAGGGTCCAGGTCCTTATCAAATTAAATAAGGGCTTTAGGACTACAGCCCAATTTGCTCTAAATATCCTTCTCAATTAATATAGACCTCCGAATCTACAATTTAACCTAAAATAATAATTTTGGGTCTAAATCCACCTTCCCAATTATCAATTCCATCAACTAATGGTTTGAAAGGCCTAATCAAATCTTAAACTATCAACAAAATTAACCCTAAAATTGAAAACTAAGATTAACAACATAAAATATCTAATTAAAATTAAATACGGAGCTAGGGTTTCAAATTATACCTCGATCCACAAATTAAATGGCGCCTACGATTTCCACCCGTCGGACCGTCGTCAACAAAATTCTTCTTCTCTCCTTCTCTTTCTCTCTCTCTCTCTCCTCTCTCCTTCTCTTCCTCTCTCTCTCTCTCCTTCTCTCCTTCTCTTTCTCTCTCTCCCCTTCTTTCTCTCCCTTTCTCTCCCTTTCTTTCTCTGACGATTATAAGAGAGATTTCTCTCTGATTCTAAAACAATTAGGCGGTGGGTTAAAAGGGTTATAAAATCTCCAAATGGTTATGCTACGGTGTAGCTCATGCATACACCTTATATGTATACCCTAGAATAATTAATAAAACTACTCATAAATACATCACCCAATACATACCAATACATATATATAGTATATATACACAATTAAATAATATTTAATGGTCAAAATCAAAGTCAAAATCGCGGGTACCTTCGGTACCGATCCACATCGTGTTCCGGGCCTCGATTTGGGATCAATTAGTGTCCGATTTTCGCGCATGAATAGTCAAAATTGCATAACTTTTCGAGATCTACCCAATTGTACGGTTCGATTCTTCAAATTATGCTCCGAATAAAAACTCATTATTAAATGCTAGACTTAATTATTTTGGGTCGTTACAACTGGTTTCAAAGTTCTTATGTTAAAGAATGATAAATCAAGGGTTACAACTGTTTGTGGTATAAAGGATGTCAGTTGTTGTAAGTGGAGGGTTCATGCATCTTGCCCTTTGAATCACCCTCTTATTTTCAAGATTAAGAAGTTGAATTTAGCTCATACTTGTGGTTCTAGTTTTAGGGATAGTAGGAATCCTCCCATGATGAAAAAACTTGTGAAGAGTTTGATTCTAAACCAAGTTAGAGATAAGCCATTAATAAAGCCCAAGGAAATTGTTGATATTTTCAAAATAGATTATGGAGTCACCTTGGCCTACTATTTTGCATATGCTGGTAAGGAACTTGCATTGAAACAGATTTATGGTGATGATAAGTTGCCTTACTCCAATCTTCGTTGGTTTACTAATTCTTTGAAAAGAAAAAATCTTGGCAGTCGTGTGGTTTTGGAAGTCAATCCTGTCACAAATAAGTTCGGGAGACTTTTCATTTCATTTGAGGCATGTATTTATGGTTTTGAATTTTGTCGACCCTTGCTTTTTCTGAACGATACTTTTCTGAAAAGTAAATACAAAGGTTGTTTACATGCTGCCACTGGGAAGAATGGAAATGAAGATACTCTTCATCAGATTTGCCTTTTTTCTTAATGCATTTTATGATTTGCATACTATAGTTCTTATGCAACTGATACTTTATATTACTTTTACATCTGTGTTTGTTCTCTTTGTTATATGCAACTGATAATTTGCATTATGTTTTACTTCTGTCTTTGTTCTTTGTTTTATGCAATTTAAAGTTTGCATTTTTTTCCTTATTTTTAGTACAATATATTTTGTTACTTGTTGTAGATATTTTCCCCTTAGCCTATGTTGTTGTTTCAAAAGATGACGCGAACTGGTTGTGGTTTTTGTAGAATTTGAAGACTGTATTGTCTCTAGTTAGACGTTTGGCCTTTATTTTCGATCGCCATTTAGGATTGGTTAATAATGTAAAGCTGTTTTTCCTGATTGTTCACACAACTATTGTTTCTGGCACCTGAAGAACAATCTTCGTTCTGCCTTGTCTAGCAAAAACCCTCTTTGGCATCACATTGTTAACTTGTTTACAAAGTGTGTTTATGCTCCGACACATGCTCAATTTTAGGATGCATTTGCTAACTTGTTGTCTATGGGTGGTAATCCAGTTTAGACTTTTTGTGATAGAATCCCATTTGAATGTTGGGCCAATGCTTATTTTGTTGGTAATCGCTATGGTGAGCTATGCTCAAATGTTGCTGAGAGTTTTGATGCTTGGATACGCAAAGAACGTTATCTTCCAATTACAACGATGGTTGATCAAATCCGTTCAAAGGTGATGATGCTGATGTCCGATCGTCGTGAAATCTCTATTAGCTGGACATCTATCCTTTATCCTGAATTGGAAAAGAAGCTTGAAGAGAAGATATCTGTTGGTCGAACATAAAGAGTTTCAAAGTCACGTGATTTTTTTTATGAAGTTCACTCTGATAGATCTCAGTCTGTTGACCTGAGTCGTTCTTCTTGTACTTGCAACCAGTGGAAGATTCAAGGATTTCCTTGTGAACATGTTGTTTGCTGCATTCAGTCTATTGGGGAGTCTGTGTACGACTACATTGATCCTTATTTCACCTCAGATTACTTCCGTAGATCGTACGCGCATGCCATAAAGCCGCACTTATTTTTGTGTACATTGAGGTTCTCACAGTCTTTGTTTATTTTGTGAATGCATTTTTTGAATGCATTTTTTAATTTGCATTTCTAGTTTGTACTGTTAACTACACAGTATATTCAATTTTGTAATGCATTTTAGAACCTGCATTGCTGAATGAACTTTTGCTCATATTCATTCAAACTGTTTTTTTCAACAAAGCAAAACAAGTACTTTTTACACCAATTGTTACTGTGAGTTCATATATTTTTCCCCTTTCCTTGTACCTTTTGTATACATACAAAATTAGGTACTATTTCCAACACAAAAAAAAGATTCTTCCAACACACAAAAAATATCCTTCTAACATCCTAACAAAACCTCCTTTCAACAACCCAAAAAATTATCCTTGCCACCTCAACTCTGTTCATCTCTTTCCACAATAGCCAAGAGATTGTCAGGTTCACAATCTGGACTCCAGCTGACCAGGTAATCTGGACTCCAGCTGACCGGGTAGTCACTCAATAGGTCAAAAGTTATTTGGCCTCTTTGCTTCTGCATTTGTTCTACCACGTCCAAATCTGGTGTTTGTTGGATAAACTTTCCTTTTGTTGCATCTTTAATGAATTTGCACACTAACATTGCACAGTCTGGCCTGAAATATTAAGTATAATTTTAGTTTAATCTGAAATAAATGTAATTTTTTAGATTTAAATAGTGTATATATCGTTCAGGTTTTTTATTTTGCTTACAATATTCCTTGTTGATGGCATTCAGAGACCTGAATTTCTTTATTTCTAGGAGCAAGGTGTAGCTTCAGCTCTGTTCTCCTTTCATTTATTGGACCTATTGCCAAATCTCTCTGCAGAATGAATTAACCTTAGTTTGCAATTTTTCATTTTGCATATGAATTATAAAGGTTTTCAAGTTTTAGATTTTACAATTTTGTGTGCATCTTAAATGCATTTTTCTCTTGTTGTAGATAGTAAAGAGTTGAAGTGGGTCCATTCCTCTTCTTGCCAGTCGAATTGGAGCAATGTCCAATGATACCCCTCTATTGTATCATCATATTTTGATGTTTTGAAGGGGAGGAAAATATATTGAACATCTTCCTCAATCATCTTGATTTTCTCATGCAGAAGTTTGGTGACAACTTCATCTGTTCCTACCCTGTGATACGTCTACAAAATAAATTGCAAAAAAAGAAAAAAATAGAAATAGAAAGTTGAAGAATGAAATATTATTTCAAAGAAGAATTTACTTATTATCTTGTTTTCATTTTACTTACATAAACTGATGAAGATATGAAAACTGACTTCAGATTAGTTCCCTTCATTTTTAATCTATGCAAGAAATAATCATTGATTTAGGCATCAATGTATCTATTGAACATTAGATTCTCAAGCATGCTCCCTGTTATAAAAACTTCCCCTTCTGTTGTTCTCCAAACTGTTGACCTGCAGAATTAAGAAGCAAATTATCAATGCAATTTTTTACCTGCATAACTTTTTATCAAGCAAATATTTATTTGCATACTTTTTGCTTACCCTTCCTTTCCCATGTCAAAAAACCTTTTCACTAAAAATTTTTGTTCTTCCTTTAGTTGTTTCTATATCTCACTCTTTGTGACATTATTCAACTTTCCTGCATATGTCTTTTCTTTAGTTATTTTCACAGGCACCTTAACAACAATTATTTTTGAGTTTTTTTTCTTTTTCCTTCTTTTTTTCTTCTTCTTTCCTCCACCTTTCTTCCTGCTTCTTTTTCTTCTCTTTTCCTTCTTTTTCTTATCTTCATCCTTTTTTTTCTTCTCCTCTTCCCTCTTTTTCTTCTCCACTTCCTATTTTTTCTTCTCTTCTTCCTGTCCTTTCTTTTTATCATCTTTATTTATTTTCCTCCTTTGTGGCTCTTCCACAAAATCCTCATCTTTTTTTTTTTACATTCCTATCCTTTCTTGTTTTTATCCTGATGATTCTAGAGTTTTGCTTCTCCTCACTCTTCTGCTTACTCTCTGCTTCCTTCTTTTTTTCTTCTGTCCTAGGTTCTACCACAGTAATAGGTATTACATCCATAAATTCTCTAATTAATGGTATACCATATAACTCATTCTTTTCGTCATTTATTTTCTCTTCTAATTTAGCCTTCAAATTCTCATTTTCTCTCTTCATTTTCTCATTTTCAGAATCTTCCCTCTTCATCTCTTCTTCCATTTCTTTATTTTTTCTCTCACTCACTTCTAACCTCACTTGAAGTTCTTCTTTCTATTTTCGAAGAAGTCTCAATTCTTCCTCGAGATCACTATCTGGTTCATCAAGTTCATCCTCATCAGAATCTTCACCAGTTTAGAGGCCCCAATTCAGTTAATTCCTCAAGGAACTCAAGCGAAACCTACAATTAATAGATGCAACTTTCAATTTGCATAATATTTTCCTCTTTCATATCATAACTTGCATGTGCAATATAAGTTTTGCATTTAAATTAAATATGCAACGTTCAATTTGCATTATAATTTCCTCTTTAATACCATAAGCTTGCATGTACAATATAAGTTTTGCATTTAAATCAAATAACTTACATCATTTGGCTGGAGGTTTGTTAAAGCCAAAGTGATAGACCTTCCAATGTTCCTCAAGCTCCATCTTGCAAATCTTGGAAAGATTAATTCATTTCCCTCTATTGGTTCCAATATCCTTGCATGCCCACAGACCCAGTACTGTGGAATTCAAACAGAAAATACAGGGTATTAGTTTTGATGCAAATGTATATATATATATAGATATATATTTACTTTGTTTTAAGTTTGTAGTTACCTTACCAATAGTGTTATTACACATCCAAACACCTTTGAAGGCTCTTGACCGTGATTTTTTATTGTGTCCATCATGTAATGTACTATCGATCTTGGCCACGATATGTTGTTGATTGTCTTGATGTCTTTTATGTATTGTAGAAATGAGCACTGAATTGTACTCCCAGCAGCATTCGTGAAGAAAATTGTCATCGCCATGTGAAGTATGAGAAGCTTTACAAATTCTACTTCCTTGTTCTCCTTATCAACAGTTTCCTCTATCTTTGTCTCAAGATCTGACTTGTGTATTATTTTTGCACCATAAAAATACTAAATTGCAAATTTGGTTTTTGAGAAATCCAAATCATGTCTGTGAGGGAAAGGCATGATTGTTCTCCTACTATTTGGCATTCCAAATATCACAGCAACGCCATTTCCTTTTACCTTTAACCTTCTTCTTCGTATCTTAAATGTATTATCTCTCTGTTTATATCTTCTTATTATCTGGCTAATGCTTAAAGTTGTTGTGGAGCCGGAATCCAGCACCTCCCAGCGCACTCACACTCTCCACCTCCGAAGAAGAGAGAGAATAAACACGTGGGAAACGCGAAATAGGATTCGCCCACGCGGGGGTGTATGAATGTGATAAGGGTATGGAGTCGCCACCTGATTTATGGGAATCAGGACCCAAGATTTTGGAAAATCACCCTAAAACTAGTTTTCCAAGAAAAACCATGGCGATAGTCCAAATAAAGGTCTGCGGTCAAAGAAATGGATAAGGGGATCATGGTACGGGTTGGGAAGGTGTTAGGCACCCAACAACCGCCCGTCCGTAAGGACGGCCTGTACTTCGCGATTAAAAGTTTTCAGGGAATAAATGATTAAAACTAAGCAATGCTATATATAAACAACAACTGCACTAAATAAATAAATAAATGAATAAAGAAAAAGCCCCCCTAAATCTACGTGTCATGATAGGTAGTTCTGGGCCGAAAAAGGTGCATACATTCATCTGGCTGAATGCAGAAAAAGAAAGCGACACGCGCCATCAGTAGGCTCGTGCGCAAAAAGCAAGGTGACGTGGATGTGCTCTATATCCACGCACAAGCAAAGGGTGTGATACGCGTAATATGTACACGTACACTCAAGCAAGTGACATGGTGCTGTATACACCATACACTGAAGCGATCACGTGCGGTATATGCCACGTGCGCCGAAGGGAGAGTCATGTCCTTGAACATGAAACTCAGGCAATTCACACGTTGTATATGTGCGTCGCCAAAATAGAGAAGTCACGTCCTTGAACGCGATTCTCACAAAAGAGGCGAATACGTCCCTAGACATATGCCAAAACAAAATCACGTGTTCTACACACGTGTCCAAAACAGGGATCACGTTCGACATAAAACGTGCCCGAGAGGGATCATGCGCGATGGTC
>MVGT01002721.1:167335-181576 GCA_002174775.1 Macleaya cordata | reverse complement strand
TGTTCTAAGTCACTTACCATCCTAGGATGTCTTCCGGTGGTGAGTTGAGTTCTTCGGAGCCTTTGTAGATTTCTTCTCTTTCAACCGAAGTGATCCGAGACTCACTAGACTCTAACTCAAGTTACATTGACCATCTTGAGTTTACCTTTGACACAAAATTAGACAAACATAAAACATGGACCTTTCACTATCATTAATGGTCCCACGAATGCATAAAATAAACCCCAAACTTCACCCAAGTTTTAGGAAATCATTATCCACCAAAACCATGAAATATTTTTCTGTTCAAGAGTAAATCATACCACATTTTTTTATGAACTAAAGAAAAATCAGCTCATTGTTTCTCATAAATCAAAAATCATGATTTATCATATTCTTATGAATTCCCAAAAATATAGGTTTCACCACCAACTTATTTACCTTGAACATCAACTATACTTTTTTTTTCTCTATCACCATTTACAAGCTATACAAAGAAAAATCACCAAAATCCCATCAAGATTAAATCTCCACTTGCATGCATCAAAAATGGGGGTAATTAGATCATAAAACCCATATATTCACCTAAAATCTTCAACCCATCCATCGTACAAATTTCTAGGGCATAACAAAATTTCATTTTCTTCAAAAACCCCAATTTACATCACAAAAATTTTAAGATCTACAATATTTAGGTGCTGATTTCTCATTTTAACACAAAAATATTGGTCCATCTCATCCTTTCTTCCACCATTAAGCTCAAAAACAAGATCTACCCTAACATACATGTTTGAGCAACATAAAAACTAAGTTATGCTCATAAATTCAGCTGAAATGGTGAGAAAATGGTGAGAAAATTACCCAAAAGAGAAATCCTTATCTTCCTCTTCTTCTTCCTTCTTCTTCCTTCTTCCTTCTTCTTCTTTCTTCCTCTTCTTCCTTCTTTTTTTCTTTTTCTTCTTCCTTCTTGCTGGCCGGCAGCTGGCCGCCGGTAGTCCCCCCTTGCTCCGACGTGAACAGCAGCAGCAGCTGCTGCTGCTGCTGCTGCTGTTCCTTCTTCTCCCTCTCTCTCTCTCTCTTGCAGATCTCTCACTCTCACAGCTCCCTTTTCTGCTCACCCTCTCTCCATTTCAGTCGGCTTCTTCTCCCCTCTCACAGTTACCTCTCGGTTCTTCCTCCCTCCCTCATTTCTCTATCTCTCTCTTTTATTCTCTCTCTTATTCTCTTCTTTCCCCTTTTTTTTGCACCTAATATTATTACTACTATAAATATTATCATTGCAGATTTTTTTTTGTTTAAAACATTTCTATTACTACTAATATTATTATTATTTGTAATAAACCCTTTTCTTTTTGTTACACTTCTAATATTACTAATACTACAATTCTAAACATCACTAATACTAGAATTATCATTATTATTATTGGCAAATAAATTCCCCTTTTTTTTTGTTGTTAGTGGGGTCTCACACCTAACTTACTAGGACTTAACTAATAATGGTAAAAAAACCTAAATACCACTAATTTTAGAATTACTAACAAAATAACAAAAATGTAGAAGAACAACAAAATAGTTTACCTTATTCTTTGTTAGCATACTTGTTATCATATTATTAGCATATTGTTAGCATGAGAGATCCTATTGAGACCTGCCCATACATCTATCTAGCGGGACAGATTTAGGTGGCACCCTACATTCACTACTTAATATGTATTTGTGGGATCCACACATACACAATGGATGGTGGATGTATGGTGCCACCTCAATCTGTTTAGTGAGACAGATTTGTGGGCTGTCTCAATATCATTTTTGTTGTTAGCATACTCTTATCATAACTCATTGGATTCTGTATTTTTGGAGGTTGCTGAAAAGAACATCTTGATTAACTGTTATTTCATAGTTTAGGAAACAAGAAGGAAATGAAAGCCAAAAAAAAGCACAACCAAACATGACATTTTTATGATTTTCTGTATAAACCAAAACTTAAAGAACTTACTTGGAGAAAATCCTCTGATCTTATTCTTTTCAATCCATGACTTAAAACCCTAACATCTATAAAACTAGTAAAAGGAAAAAGAAAGAGAGAGGCAAGGAGTTACATATCATTTTGGAACCCTAACTCAACCTAAATGAAAAAAAACCAAAATAGAAAAAAGAAGGAGACAAAGTGCTAGTTTGATAAGCAGTACTCTAGTTGTATCAATTTTCGTTTTTCTTCAAAAACTCCAATTTAATATAATCAAACTAATTTTTAATGTTTTTGGGTTAGAAACTCACCCAAAAAAAAGGAGAAAGATGAGGGAAAAGGAAGGGTTGATATCCCCTTCTTCTAATCCTTCTTTTTTCCTTCCTCTTCCCATGCTGCTACTATTTCTTCTCCTTGTTAGTTCAGAGGGGTAAGTTAACAATTCAGGGGGGGTGGTAAGTTAAATTAACCCTTAGTTTTATTGCTCCTAATAGCAATAAAGAGAACTTTCCACAATTTAATAGTACATTAAATCTGTTTGTTTATTAGCTATATGTACTAAGGATTAGAACATGATAGTGATATTAGTAGAAGATATTAAGTTTAAGCAACTACTGACTTAATAGAGGTATATATAGTATGTCCATCAGAGCTCACTCACACATAATAAATAATTGCTGTGAAAGTTAAAAAGACCCATACATAAACCTACATAGGAGATAAGTAGTTTGATAATGAACTTATCAAAGAGGATATAACCATAAAAATCAATCCATGAAAATACATTTACTAGTAACTGACTATAATGAAGATTAAATGAATTGTTGAGGAAGAAATATTCTGCAAAACCTTTTGAATCATAAGTTTATCATTCTTGTACCATCAAAAACAATCCCACTTGAAACAGTGGCACCAAATAAGAGCATGTAAAAAGGTAGTGGTCCTTCTTATAAATAACGTATCTTCAAGGAGCATGCAGTAATGGGCAATGACGAATATGTGAAATAAGAAGTCCAAATCTTTCAACACCAAAAAATAATAGTTTTCTTGAGCATTTCCTGAGAAGTAACCTTAAAACGACACCTAAAAGATTACAAACTAGAACTTATTTTGATGCGACAAGGGTCCTTAAGACTTCAAATAGAAAAAGAATCAACTATCAAAAGAGTTCAATTTTTTAACATTTTAAGTGTACCCACTATGATATGTTACCCTGTTTCAAAGAGTGTGTCCAAATGAACAAAAGAATTTATCGTCTCAATCACTTCTAAAGAAACTCATTTTCTTGTTCTAAATGTTATCTACAATTTGCAGTGCATTGCTACATATCTAAATCATTACTAAATCTTAAAATAATGGATGAAAGTGAAAGTGAAAGTTATTCTACCTTTAGATTGAAACTCTTACCTGAATTGTCAAGGTAAATGTCTTTAAAGAATCTCAAGAGATTAAAGAATTGAAGAAAGGTAAATTTCATTAGAAAATCTAAGTTTTATCATGAAAAAAATGAAAAATTTTAAAAACCAATTAGTGGGTGGTAATTAAGTATCTAGTCTACAAGCCACAACTTACTGAATTTGTAGGTCTGCACCTAACAGAGTTGTTGCCATTAATATAACAAATTAAAAAGGACATGTTACCATGGCAGCAAAAAGCCTGGCATTGTGGTTGCACAAGGATATACCACTTTGACATGCCCTAGTGTTTTAAATTCAATCCAATAGCCTTCCATAAAATGCATCTAAATCAAGTTGAATAAGGCATCTATCAAGGTAATATAAACAAGGGCCTCGAGTTGTAATAGGAATACAAGGTTCTCAAAATAAAAATCTACATAGATACATTTTTGTCATAAGGCTAAAACTCAGAATATATGTCAATCGCAAAACAAATAGGTGTGAATTTCTTTATAGATAGCAAAATAGGATGACATCGATGAATCTCAAACTCAATAAGGAGAATATCAAGCACCAAGAGACAAATCAAGGGGTAACAGAAGGCTATGCATTTAAAAGGTAATTTAAATCAACGGAGGTTATCCCCAACCAAGAAGGTGGTGAGGTCAGATACCTATCCATAAGCAAGGGTCAACCTAATCCAGACAAGGTCAAAAAGGCAAAGACTAAGAGAAATAATGATCTGCCTTGAAATATTCTACAGCATGGTAATGGTACCTTCACTTAAGGTTAACTGAAGCTTTTTAGGGCGAAGTATTCATCCAAGTTTTCTAAATTGCAAGCTTTGTACAGTTTGCCGGTATTTCCATACCTTCATTCTAAAAATAAAATTATTATTTTTTTAAATAAAAAAAAAGATTTCAAATGCAAAAATGCACATCTCTAGATCCATAAATAATTTTTGCAGGATGCCAAGGAATCGAGCCTCGTCTCGTGTTGTTTGACTCGTTGCTGCATTACGAGCATGGAAGGCTCAGAAAAATCACATGGCAAAGCTCATAGAAAGGATGAAGGGACAAAGCCAGTCAAGAATGAGAGGATCTTCAAAGAATGAATTCTCGCCGTCAAAGATCCTTAACCTACTATTCAGAGAAAAAAAGTGCAAAGAATGTCTGCAAGAAATCCTAAGCATAAAGAAAAATCTAGAATAAGGAAAAGTCCCTCTTAAATAAATCTCCAACTCACAAAAAGCGAAAGAAGGGAGAAGTTGTAGAACAAAAATAGAAAGGGGGCAGATTCTCCAGGTCAACGGAAGGGCGAAACCTCCAAAGAGAAGAGCATCAAAGTCAAAAGTCCACCAAGGTTCAAAGGACTAGATTTTGAACAAAGCCAAAGCAAAAGGAAAATTCGCCTATCAAGAGTCAAAGCCGGTCAACCTCAGCGTCAAATCAAGTCAAAATCATCAGGAAGCCTTCAAACATATCAAGGCCAAGAAATTTAAGTAAAAAACATTCAAATTGGCCAAGGCCAAGAGAATCAAGTTAAAATCAATATGAAGCAATCGGCGAGAAAAGTCAAATCCAAATGCAAAGGTCAAGGCCAAGCAAGGAAGCAGACAACTAGTCACGTCAAGTCGAGAAAGAAGACCGAAGTGTCGAAATAATGGAATAGAGTAAAAACCCTAGCAATGTGCTCAAATCCTAAGGTGGCAATCGAGTGAGAGGAATCCCTTATCCATCTGGGTAATGTTAAAACTGTTAAAATGGAATTTTTGTAAAGGAAAATGATCTGGTTTCCAAAACCATCTCCTAGACCATGTAGAACCCGACAAAATGCTAAAAATTGCGGACCACTTCTCGCCATATCAGAGCTGGTAGAAGTATGTAGGTCCAGCGACTGTCCGATCAAGGTCGGTGGTACCGCATAAACCTTCACTCAATTGTAAGGGACGAATTTGTTCGGAAGTAGATCGGCGAAATTCATGCCCGACTTCGACTAACTATGAATGGTTAGACGAATTCACAACCTAGATCATTCTACTTTAGGATTAACCATTTGATTGGTGTGCAAAAATCAGGCATCGTCGGCCTCACTATTTACCCGCAAGTAGTCTCTGGCGAGGAGGGGCATCTGTAAATGCCAAATTTTTGCATACCAGTGAAAAATACCCATTTTAGCTGCGCCTCGATTTCTGTGCAAAATCCAAACAAAATTGGCTTTAGCTCGACCAGACAGACTCATCCTTGTCACTCCAACATTTTGGTTTGAAACTGAATTAACAATAGAACCAAAGTCAGAGGAATCTCGAGTTCGGTAGAACCGGTTTAGTCTAGAACCGTAGGGTTTTCTGTTAGTGTTAGGAACATAAGTGTCGACACGTGTCATAATAGGATTGGTGGGTTTCAAATATTCCAACTTAATAATGTTTGATAGAAATTAGGTTTTAATAAAATTTAAAACTTTAAAAAAGAGAGAAGATTTATTTCTTGTTTTTCAAAAGGAAAAAGGTTTTTGTTTGTTTTCTTTTTTTTTTTAAAAAAAAGAAAGGGACTTGTGAGGTGGCAGCCAAAACCGCACACCCTGTGTGCGGTTTGGACTGCGTCACACCTAGGTGTGACGTGGCAGCTAAACCGCACACTCAGTGTGCAGTTTGGCCATGTTGTCACGCTCACCCACGCCCCCTGTGTCACGCTAACTCACGCGTGCTCATATGTGTTTGTTCCTGACTTTGTCTAAATTACAAATAGGTCCCTACTTTATTTTTTACCTAAATTGGTTCCTAGCCCCTATTTTTTTTAAAAATACCCTCCTTGATCTTATTTATCCACATCAGATAGATCATTTCCAGCCACTAATTTTGGGAGGATAAGAAGGAATCTTGGGTTTCTATCACCCATTAGGACACTTGTCCGATTTTGGGTGGAATTTTGAGACCAACCAATCGTAGTGACACATGTGTCCCATTAGAGTTCTATATATAGTAATAAGGTAGAGAAGCATGGGGCTCTCTCTTTTCCTATTTTGAGTTCTCTTTTTTCTTGTTTTGGGGTTTTCTCTTTTCCTGTTTTGGATGCTCTCTTTTCCTATTTTGGGTTCCTCTTTTCCTTGTTTGAGAGAAGTAGAGAGTTAAATTTTTAGGGTCTGTAGAGAGAGAAAAGAGGGAGAATTGAGGAGAGAGACGTTGGGTTTTCTCTTGGGATTAGCTGAGTATTTCTATTTTGGTGAAAGACTTCTTTTAAGGTTGGAAATCTTCTTCTCCATTTTTGGTTTGAGAGAGAAAGTTTGTTGGGAGTTCCAGGAAAAACAGAGAGTGGTATTCTTGCTAATCTCTTCATTTCTCTCCCTTACATCACTAGTGATGCCATAAGTTAGAGATTATTTGATCTTGGTTCTCATCTGTTGAAGGAGACAAGGAAATTTAATTTAAAGAAGCAATCTCTACCATCCACTCTAACAAAAGGGATCTCTCATACATACATCTTAGGATTTCAGTTTGTTATGTAAAATTTCTTATCTCGTCTCCTGTAGCTTTGTGTTTGAAGCATGAGTTCTATGTAATGATGTATGTAATGATGTATGTAATGAAGCATGATGAAATGGTAAATTCATGATGTAATGATGTTTTGATAATGTAATGAAATTCATGTATGCTTTTGATGGTGAAAATGGTATGAGTGTAAATTTCATGTTTATGTCTTAAGATGTTAGTATATAATACATGGTGGATGCAAATTTGTATGGGGTAATTTATTACATATGTGTGCCATGATTATGCGAATATGTATTTAAATCTTTGCTTTAAATGTTGCATGTTCCATGAAAATAGTGTTTGGATGGAATAAAAATATATGATGCCATGGCTTGCATGTATGATACATGATATATATATCTTTGATGTGAGTTTGGTATTATATTAGTCATCTTAGTAGCATGTGTATCTTTGATGAATAAGAATAATATGTGAGTAGGATTTTTTTTTATGCCTTTGTTTTCTTGTCTTTTGAAAGGAGAGCTAATGAGGCTTAGATTAATGATGATTTCATGTTATCTCCCTTGATCTTCATGCTTTTTGGATGGATTTGGCATAATGAACATCGTGAACAGTTTGGATCATGAAGATTCATCTTAGTTGTAAAGATTGAAGCCATTTTTGCTCTATTTTTACTATTTCATAAATGTTGAATTTAGATTCTCATTGTTGAGATAAAATATCCATGATGTGATTTCTTTGCCATAATGTGATGTTGTTTCATTGATTAGCATGAAATTTTGATGAAAGCATGTCTTTGGTCTCTCGCAAAAAGAGAGCAATGAGTGAATAGTTTAATGTAAATAAGTTGGCACTTGCCTTGATCTTCATGATAAACTCATAGATTTCAATATGATTAGCATGGTGAACCGTGTAGATCGTTGGAATTCGTGTAATATTTAAAGCTTGAAGCTTAATTCGCTCGCTTTCTTTATTACATGCTTATTTCCATGAATACTATTTTGGAATTCATGCTTACGATTCCCTAGCCTTTGTCAATGCCATCTTGATTCATGTTATATGTTTATCATGCTCACCCTTCATCTTTATGTTTAAGGCTTTAGCTTTGCGGATGCGGGATCAAGTTATTTTGCTTTACTTGTTTATTAATTTCAAGTAATCGGTAGCTTAGATTTCATGTTTTTACTTGCTTTGATAGCTTTTTAGGTGAAACACCGAATAAACTTTTCAATAAGCTACTTAGGGCCCATGGGCCCAATCTCGTGTGGTGGGCCCATCGACCCATTCCTTGTTTTGAGCCTTAGAGCTCATTTCTCTCTTTTGTGGATCTTGGTGCCCATTTCCTTTCTCTTGAGCTCAAAGCCCTTTCTCTAAGTTTGTGCCTAAGGGCCCATCCCTTTGTTAGACTCATGGGTCTAACTCTCTCTCTCGGGCTCATAGCCCATTCTCTCTTTCGGGTTTAAAGCCCATTCATTCTCTCTGGCAGAGCCCATAGTCCATTAGCATCTTCCGGGCCATAAGAGCCCATTCCTTTTATGTGGGGTCTAAGGATACATGTTATTCTGTTATCGGACCTAAGGGCTCGATAATTCGCCAAACCCTAAAAGCGAATAATAATAGAGATTAAGGTCTCTAGTTTAGTTCACCCTAGGGTATTTGGTGTGATGTTTGCTTCTAGGTTTGCATTAGCCTAGGACTTTATGTTATTTTAGAGGGTAGCAAGGGTTTCACTCGAGGTGAAATTCCTATTTTACCCTCGCTTTTGTTTTAAATGTTTTGAAAGAAAATGATTTTCAAAATTTATCTCATTTAGCTTAGGTTTTTCAAGCATATAGGGTCAAGATCTTCGTAAAACAGATTAGGAATCTTTAAATACCCTCGTGCGATATTAGAGCATAGGGCATGCATACATTGTGTCCCATCGATGCTTGTTTTTTCCTAGCACACGTGCGATGTGTGATCCCTGTTTCTGGGCATGTCCAACGATGGACGTGATCCCTCATGAGATTCACACCTAAAGGTGTTATGAATCTGTTTTTTCTCCGGGCACGTCTCGCGATAGACATGATTCTTTTTTGGGCACGTGTATTGATTACGTGATCCCTCCTGAGGTTCACATATACGGATGCTATGAACCCTTTCTCTTTCGGGCATACGTTCGACATGTATGATCCCTTTCCGGGTACGTTCTATATTGAACGTAACTCTGTTTTTATCCGGACACATGCATAGAACACGTGAATCCTTTTTTTGGCATATGTCTAACGACATGCTCGCCCTTTTCTTGAGAATTACATTCAAGGATGTGATTTCTCTATTTTTGGCGATACATGTATACAACGTGTGAATCATCTGAGTTTCATGTTCAAGGACATGTCTCTCTTTTGGCGCACGTGGCATGTTGCACGTGACCACCTCAATGCATGGTGTGTACAGCACCATATCACATGTTTGAGTGTACGTATACATATTACACGTATCACACCCCTTATTTATGTACGGATATAGAGCACATCTATGTCACTTTGCTTTTTGTGCACGGGCCTATTGATGGCGCGTGGTGCTTTCTTTCGTTACATTCAAATAGGTGAATGTACGTTTCTTTTGCCCCAGAACTACTTATCTTGACACGTAGATTTAGGGGGCTTGTTTATTTATTTATGTCTTTATTCATTTATTAATTTTAGCGCAGTTATTATGTATATATGTAGCATTGCTTATTTTAATCATTTATTCCCTAAAAGTTGTAATCGCGAAGTAGAGGCTGTCCTCACAGACGGGCGGGTGTTGGGTGCCTAACACCTTCCCAACCCATACCTTGATCCCCTTATCCATTATCTTTGGCCGCAGACCTTTCTTGGGACTGTAGCCATGGTTTTTCTTGGAAAACTAGTTTTAGGGTAATTTTCCAAAATTTTGGGTCCTGATTCCCATAAATCAGTTGGCGACTTCATACCTTATCACATTCATTCACCCCCGCGTGGGCGAATCCTATTTCGCGTTTCCCACGCATTCATTCTCTCTCTTCTTCGGAGGTGGAGAGTGTGTGCGTGGGAGGTGCTGGATTCTGGTTCAACACCTGTAGCTGATTGACTACCAGTTGGGAGTCTGAGTTGACCACTATTTATCGAACCCCTATTTCTTTTCTAGACTTAACCCGGCGATGAGTGCTTCGTATTCTGCTTCATTGTTCGTTTCCTTGAACCCACATCGGACAGATTGTTGAATGACGTCGCCTTCTGGTGAAGCAAACACTATTCCTAGTCCACTACCTTTTGCTTTGCTCGACCCATCGACCAAAAGTTTCTACTCTCCCGTGCTGTATGGTTGTAGACATAATAGTTCCTTATCTGCCTGCTCTTGGATGTTGGGTGTGAAGTCTGCTATGAAGTCGACAAAGGCCTGTGAATTGATTGTGTTGCGAGGCTTGTAGCTGATGTCGTGCTTACTAAGTTCGACCGCCCATTTCGTCAGTTGACCAGATAACTCCGGCTTGTGTAGTATACTACGCAGGGGGTATGTTGTAGGGACTGTGATGCTGTGACTTTGGAAGTAAGGTCGTAGCTTCCTTGCTGCTACTACCAATGCCAATGCTAACTTCTCAAGTTGACTGTACCGTGTCTCTACGTCTAGTAGACTCTTGCTGATGTAGTAGACTAGGTACTGTCTCTTGTCTTCTTCCCTCACCAATACTGCACTTATTGCCGTCTCTGAGACTGCCAAATACAAATAGAGCGTTTCTCCATCTTTTAGTTTCGAGAGCAGAGGAGGTGAGATTGGGTATTGCTTCAACTGTAGTAGTTCTTCCTCGCACTGTTGAGTCCATTCGAAATCCTTTGTCTTGCGCAGAGTAGGAAAGAATTGTTGGCACTTTTCTGAAACTCTCAGAATGAATCTGCTGAGAGCAGCTATCCTACCGGTTAGTTTTTGGACTTCTTTGATGTTCCTAGGGGATTGAATTCCTTTGATGGACCGGATTGGTTCGGAGTTAGCTTCGATTCCTCTTTGAGTGACTAGGTATCCAAGGAATTTCCCTGAAGAAACACCGAAAGAACATTTAGAAGGATTAAGTTTCATGTTATGTTTTCTAATTACCTCAAAAGCTTGGTGCAGGTGATCAAGGTGCTGATCTGCTACGACCGACTTGACTAGCATGTCGTTGATGTAGACCTCCATTGTCTTTCCCAGCATATTGGAAAACATTCTGTTGACGAGCCTCTGGTAGGTTGCTCCTGCATTCTTCAACCTGAATGGCATGACTTTGTAACAAAAGATCCTTCTTTCTGTCACAAATGCAGTCTTTTCCTGGTCGTCCGGGTGCATGAGGATCTGGTACCGCCTGAGTACGCATCCATTAAACTGAGTAACTCATGCCCGGCAGTGGCGTCGACCATCGTGTCTATGTGAGGAAGGGGAAAGGAGTCCTTCGGACATGCTTTATTTAGGTCTGTAAAGTCAATACAGACTCTCCATTTCCCATTCTTTTTCCTAACGACGACGAAATTGGTTAGCCACTCTGGATACTTGACCTCCCTGACTGAACCAACGTCGATCAACTTTTGAATTTCTTCATTGATGATTCGATTGTGTTTTGGCGCAAACTTCGTCCTCTTTTGCTTAACTGGTGTGTAGTCTGGATCAACATGCAACTGGTGGGTGATGATGTTGGGATCGATTCCAGTCATGTTGGCATGGGACCAAGCGAAGCAGTCGTAATTGCTCTTTAGAAAGTCGACCAGCTGTGATCGGATTCCCGAGTCTAATCTACTCCCAATTTTCACTGTGTGATCTTGACTGTCTGGATGAATCTGTACTTCGTCGAGCTCTTGTTCCTGAGGTTCGATCGTGCAGTCAATTGTCGACTGCTGCTGTAGTTGATATGCTGTCGATGGCTTTCCTTTAAAACTGCTAGAGTAGCACTTTCTTGAATTTGTTGAATTCCTTTTATTTCCCTCACTCCCCACTGAGTTCGGAACTGGATTACTTGATGATAGGTTGAAGGAACAGCTCGCATCTCGTGTATCCAGGGACGTCCGAGGATAACATTGTAGGCTGAAGGACTGTCAACCACTAAGAACTTCGTGCTTAAGTTGACCCCTTTAGCGTAGACTGGGAGTGAGATCTCACCAACAGTGTGCTTCTGCTCCCCACTAAAGCCAGTGAGAACTGTTGATCGTTTAATGATCTGAGATTCGTCGATCCCCATGTCTCTAAGGCACTCAGAAACAAAACATTAGCTGAGCTCCCGTTATCCACGAGAACTCTTTTAGTAAGGCAATTAGCTATAAGGATAGAGCTCCCCAGTGAATCGTGATGAGGGTTGACTAGCTCGGCTGCCTCGGAGTCTTCAAAGCTTAGCATTTGGTCGTATATGGGAAGGGTTAGTCGTTTAACGTGAGAACGGATTACCCCTCTGGCGTGTCACTTTGCAGCTGAATAAGTGACTCCACTGACTTCAGATCCCCTAGTGATTACATTGATGGTTTTCCTCGGTTGTGGAGGTTCAGGGGGTAAGCTATTTCTCTTCTCTCACTACACCAATAAAGCAATTTTGTAACAAACCTCCGTAACATTTGTCGAATGTTACTAATTTGTAACATTTTTATAATATTACTCAGTCTAGTAACGGTTCATTAACGTTACGGGCCTTATGGATGTAGACTTTAAAATATTTTTTTCCTGTTTATCCCAAAGAAAAACCATACCCAATGAATTCCCTCTTTCTAATTTTCATTTCCCTCCTAATTTTTCATGTCTCCCTCCCGATTTCTAAATTTTCTATTTCGTTCCCCTTCTCGACTTCATATCTTTCTCCCTGTCGAACTTAACTCCCTCTCTCTTCTCCTCTATCTCTTAAACCATTTCCTTCTACTCCATCACTATATCTCTACCTCAATACCACTCTCCCTCTCGACCTCAACTCCCTCTCTCTTCTCCTCCAAGTTTCCATCGTCCAAACTCGATCTCTGTTTACGCGGGTTTTCATGGCTTCTCAAATCCTAATGGCCATTTGGTATGAGACCCTCTCTCTTCTTCTTCTTTTTCTTCTAGGTCCTCAGTAAACTTAATTTCTATTTATGTTAGTTCTTTTTAAGAGGTCTGTTTATGCTAGTTGTTGGGGTTTATGCCCTAAAACAATTTAAATTAACAACATTGATAAATTATATTTATTAATAAGCATGATATTATATTATTACTTTATTCATATGATGGATTAAGTGTTGTTCACAAGATGATGTTGTAAGTAAATTATTTGTCTGAAGTGTTCATACATGGAGAGATGTAATTTACTGGTTCCTCATATTCTTGTATAGTTCATAGTCAGTGATGAATCTGAACAATTCATCTGATAAGACTATAACACACTAGACTTCTATATTATAGGGTGATGTATCTCCATCACCGGAGTGGCGACTCTAAGTCAGTGTGTTGGTGTATTAGGAATACACTGAACAGGTCAGACAGAATACTTTTTATATTATTGTCAGCATATAAAAAGATTCTGTAAAACTTGCTGATTGCAAATGTCCTAAATCC
The DNA here is from genome assembly GCA_002174775.1 of Macleaya cordata. Taxonomy (NCBI): domain Eukaryota; kingdom Viridiplantae; phylum Streptophyta; class Magnoliopsida; order Ranunculales; family Papaveraceae; genus Macleaya; species Macleaya cordata. Next base: position 168,207 of record MVGT01002721.1, on the reverse strand, counting down.
TGAGAGCAGAGTATACCCTACAAGTTGGTTTCTACTCACTTTGATCTACCAAACAGTGAGGTCAGACAACGCAAACGTGATCCAATATTCTGGGTAGGTTGGGTGGTCGAAATCACTTAGTGGGATTACTTTGTGTCAATAAGGAATCCACACCAAAATGATATTCCCTTGAGAGCCTAATCAAGAGTATTAATTATTCTAGACTGCGCAGTGATCCTATAAAATGTTTATTGGATTATTAGAATAATTATAATGGTATGATATGGCAGGCAAGGACTAAGATGTAATTACTCGAAAGGTGCTGACATTAATAGTTAATGTTACCTTGGTGTATATTACGAATATCAGTTAAGTGGAGGGACTATTTGCTGGTATAACGAGTGAAGGGCTTCTGAATAATATTCATTTACTTGAGAGTATTCAGTTGCAGTTATTTAGTGGACTTAACTGCAATTAGATTTATTATTTGAGAATTATATGAGATATATGGACCTCAAAGTAATAAATCAAAAGCTTAAGTAAGTGGGGCCCATATGGACCTAACTTGGAGCTAAAGATATGGGAAGAGAGTCTTTCTCTATAAATAGAGATAGGGTTCATAAGATAGCCCACCCTAACTTGTGTATCTAAAACTCTCTCCCAATTTAGAATTCAAGTTATGACCTTTATGGTTTTAGAAACCCAAAATTCGTAATATATTCCCGTCAGAATTTAAAATCGCGTTTTGAGGCTTTTCGGAGCAGAATTGGAGATTCGCTATTTCACGCAAAGTTGTAGAAAATTCGATTTCCTACAAAAAGCGTATGTCATCTAGGCAAATCGGATCAACCGTTAGAGAGTTATGGCCGAAATACAGTTGCTGTATCTTTTCG
>MVGT01002721.1:113990-166338 GCA_002174775.1 Macleaya cordata | reverse complement strand
ATCGGATACCACATGGTTCAACCTGTGAGTTAGTCCGTGGTCCAACAAGGTTGTGGCATATATGGAGCGCACGTGTGTGCATGTGTGTGGTGTATCTATGCATAATACGTGTGTGCAGTACACATGCTTGATGTATGTGTGTGATGTTGTGTAGTGGAAGCTGGTGCGTGTACGGTCCACACGTGCGCATGAGTTTAGTACTTTGTTGTGCCACACATGTGTGCTGTGAACGTGTGTAGTATACAAGTATGATCCAGTGCTCCTCACAAAAAGGTCATACCGATGCAGCTTAGCTAGACCAAGTCAAATAGAACCAAACGGGGCGAATCGGGTCAACCAGACCCAGATGGTTCAACCAGAAAATTACCCACCAACCAGTAAGGGTTGACCCAGTTAATTGTTGACCTAACCAGTTTGTAATTGACCAAGGGTTTACAATTGATCAGAGTTGACTCGTACGATTTAGACCGAGTCAGATTAGTCAGGCGACTCTATCCGAGTCAGACTAGTCAGGCGACTCAACCTAAGTCAGACTAGTCAAGCAACTCAAATCGATCCGAACCAGACCGACCCAGACCCTGAAAAACTGTTTTTCAACTTTTGACTCCGGCTTGTTAGACCAGAGTCGGTACTTGCCCTTGCCGGTCCATTCTATGTCAGTGTACAATCTGTTTTTGGCAGATATTGAGGAAAAATAGTTTTTCTTCAGGGTTTTATTTTTAAAAAGTATTTTAAAAGGTTTATTTTACTGAAATGGATAATCCAAGCACCCAATTAATCCCTAGATGTGATGAATCGTGTACAAGCTCTATGTGATAGAATTTTATGGTTACGAATCTATTGATCAATCAATTAAATAATTGAGAACTCCTTATACGATATACATGTGATGTATATGGACTTAGTTGATACATGTGATGTATGCAACACTTTAATGCTCTGAATTATATACATGAGATGTATAATTACATACAATAGATATATGCATTAAATGTATAGTTTGTATGTATTAGTTTTTAGAAATATGTGTTGAATTATTAACATTAGATGTTTATTAATGTGTAATTTTATATTGTACATTATATGTATAGAAATATAATAGACTTTACACAAATGCACATTTTTTCTAAAACTCTAAAATATATCTCTCATTTTAATTAATTAAGTGGGAGAGGGATTGTGTTCATGGAAACACAATCCCACGACCCTCCACCATCGGTCCAAGAATAAGGCTAGGGGTCTAATGCCCATAGGAATAGTACATCCTAGCAGCTTATTGGCTTGGATTGCTTTAATAAGCACGGTATTCGGACTAGAGTGTAGAAAGAGATCTCCCATAGGAGACTGTTTCTATATCTTCTAGCATTCTGAACTGAGATGGTGGACCACACTTAACTAAATGATGAATAAAGAACGCTTCCCATAGGAACGAGGATTTGTCATTAATTTAGGGGTCAGAACAAAATCGGATGTCAAAACAACTTTGACATGAGATGTCAGGATAGGTTCTTTTGATGAAATGGGATTTCAACTGTTTTGGTATACATACAGATATCCCATAGGATTGATGTCTGTATACACAATCAGTTATCCGATATTTATAGTAATTAGAGGGAACTACTATAAATTAAAATTTTTTCAAACTCATGTTGTTTTAGTATTTCATGCTTAGTAGTTCAATAGTTCTCACTTGTAACACATTTTAAATGTAAACCAATAAATTTGACATAAATCATGTGGACTAGATGCGAATTAGATAACTGTCATTAAATGCAGTAAAGTACTTTATGTACTTTAGACTGTGTATCCAGGATTTACGGAATCCTATTATTACCAGGAACTGATTGGAAAAATGTCATAAGTAGGTGAAAAGTTGATGTCTAAGTGTTATAACACTAACATCGGTACTTTACATTTACTAGTGACATTATAGGAAAGGTTGGGGATCAGAATCGTTCTGTTTGACAGATAACGAAAAGTTATATGAACACTATGAGGTGTAGGAACATCAATTAGTCAGCATATACCTGATATGCTGGGACATTGTAGTTCCTTAGAGCCTAACTAGATTTGTTTTCCGAGTAGATTCCTCTACACACTTTTCATGAAAAAGTGGAAAACATTCAAGTTGTATTCCGGTGATCATAAAACTAGATAATCATCTTTGTGTATGTCTTTATGACATGAAACCAAAGAAGAAGTACCCAGTAATTCCTAAGGTTGATCCTATCGAGATGGTAAGTATAGGAAAAGTAATATGATGCCAAATAGAAAGTGTTTCTAAATACGGCAAAATAGGATACTCGTAAAGTAGAAGTCTCAATGATTATCATCGTGTACGGAATAAAATATGAAAACATGATTGACTGTATTATATCTTTACAAGAATAGGTATACAGTCCATCTGTTCTCATTAAGTTTTATTAAGAATGCATTAGATGACATTCGTAGTTGTACATTGATAATAATCCTTAGCTTTTCTCATTACACTTGGATGAATTATTTTTCTTGGAATTCGTTGAATAAATTGTTTCTTCAGTTATTTCAAGTTATCGCTAAAATCTATAAACTTAGTCACTTTAATCTGAATACGATTCAGAGTTTAGTGATTAAGAGTTCCTTTGAAAGGAAGGTAGAAGGTTTTAGTGATTGACTTGTTTAGGTACTCATTGTTGTATGTGGAACCATAAAAAATTAAGAGGTAAGTTTCGTCATTCGATATGATCGTAAATGGCAAACACCCTTTTGACTGATATGGTACATACTAAGTTGAGAACCAATTTATTACACATGGATTCTTCCAGTAGAATGGTGTAATAAGTGAAGATACAGAATCTGCACTGGATACGATGAAATCTATGGTGGATTATAATTCATTACTTTCTTCTGACATATACCTTGGGTAACAGTTAGTAGCCTTCCGTTTTTAACTTATGAATCGTCAGGTTCTTCGACAAGAAAATTGTAATTTGGGCCCAAGCCCATATGAACAATTTATCCTGTCTTAGAATGGATGACAAATCAGAGTCAAGAGCAGAAGCGTATCTGTTTATAGGTATGCAAAAGGAGTTTGTGTTTACAGAGAAAAGTTACATTCTTAAGAATACTGCATAAGTTGACACCAGGATATAAAGCTGAGACACAAGAATTACGTTATTCAATTTTAGAATACATAGGGACTTTATCGTAGTGGGAGGGTTTCACAAGAACCCAATTGATCTTATTCTTGGAGGATGAGAATTCAGTCCCTGAAACTATGAAAATGCTAATTTATTTCGAGACAATGGTTAACTGTTGTGATAAGAGAAGAATCTTTGGATTCTAATCGAGTCTGGGATCTTGTAAAACTTTCATCTAATATTAAAACTATTGGATGAAGAGTTTACAAGGAATAAGAAATTCTGATTGACCGTTAAAGAGACTTGCTGTGACCACATCATTGGCAGTCTTGATTAAATTAACAGAATTTTCTTAGATCGCAAATAATGTTGATATTATCCTCCCAAGAGGCATATTGACATTGGCATTTGCAATCAAGCCAGATAAAGTTCATTACAGTAGGCCATGAGTACTTTGTACATTTATTACAGAAGTAGATGTCTCGAAGTTGATGCATCCGATTTAATTAGAAAATCAAGTTAGTTGATTTTAATTAAATATGGATGGGCTATGTATAAGATGTGGATAGTAAGTAATAGTGTTTCCATAGCTATATAGTAATGACATAATGATCATTTATAATGATACCTGAAATGTTATTAAGGTTTGGTTATCTAATGGACGTTAATGTAAAAGAACTTTTTGAGAAATTCTTTCATTCTAGTGATCAAGCCTTGCTAGATCAGCTAACTAGAGTATTAGTCTATCTCAAAACTGTAAGGGTCAATAATATACCGATTTTGTTTGGAATGCACTGTTCCATAGAAAATGTTTCTGTGGTATTACTCTTTTGGAATCTTTGTCATATAGACATTGATAAAGGAAGTAAATTGAAAGGCAGTTCCCTATGCTTATGTAATAGGAAGCCTCTCACATAAAGTGCAAGTGACAAAAATCAGATATTTGTCTTACAGGTGGGCTTAGTCAGCTAACATTTGTCGAGTTTTGGTACTGAGATTTATAGAGCTGTAAAGCATGACTTAGATAATCTCAGTTGGATTCGGAGTTACAAAATAGTCCAAATGTTAGTGTTATAATTGGTTGCATTAATTCTGACCTTGTGTCAGATTCAGATCTGGAAATTCTATTTCTAGATATCTTGGTGGATATCATCGAGTGGGAGAGTGTCTACCACGGATGCCAAAGACTTTGTTTAGGCGAGATGGTTAGCCAAGGTTGTATTTGTAAGAAACTTAGTAGAACCTCTACTCTAAAGCTCTGCTTGGTAGTTTTGATTCTCATGCTGATGAGAATACTTACAGATGAAGGTTTCATGCTGATGAAACAAGTGTCACATACGAATCTTATTCTCAGAAGATAAGTAGCTATTGTGACATTAAATTCTTTTAGTGCAAGTGGGAGATTGTTGGGGTTTATGCCCTAAAACAATTTAAATTGATAACATTGATAAATTATATTTATTAATAAGCATGATACTATATTATTACTTTATTCATATGATGGATTAAGTGTTGTTCACAAGATGATGTTGTAAGTAAATTATTTGTATGAAGTGTTCATACATGGAGAGATGTAATTTACTGGTTCCTTATATTCTTGTATAGTTCATAGTCAGTGATGAATCTGAACAATTCATCTGATAAGACTATAATACACTAGACTTCTATATTATAGGGTGATGTATCTCCATCACTAGAGTGGCGACTCTAAGTCAGTGTGTTGGTGTATTAAGAATACACTGAACAGGTCAGACAGAATACTTTTTATGTTATTGTCAGCACATAAAAAGATTCTGTAAAACTTGCTAATTGCAAATGTCCTAAATCCTGAGAGCATAGTATACCTTACAAGTTGGTTTCTACTCACTTTGATCTACCAAACAGTGAGGTCAGACAACGCAAACGTGATCCAATATTCTGGGTAGGTTGGGTGATCGAAATCACTTAGTGGGATTACTTTGTGTCAATAAGGAATCCACACCGAAATGATATTCCCTTAAGAGCCTAATCAAAAGTATTAATTATTCTAGACTGCGCAGTGATCCTATAAAATGTTTATTGGATTATTAGAATAATTATAATGGTATGATATGGCAGGCAAGGACTAAGATGTAATTACTCGAAAGGTGCTGACATTAATAGTTAATGTTACCTTGGTGTATATTACGAATATCAGTTAAGTGGAGGGACTATTTGCTGGTATAACGAGTGAAGGGCTTCTGAATAATATTCATTTACTTGAGAGTATTCAGTTGCAGTTATTTAGTGGACTTAACTGCAATTAGATTTATTATTTGAGAATTATATGAGATATATGGACCTCAAAGTAATAAATCAAAAGCTTAAGTAAGTGGGGCCCATATGGACCTAACTTGGAGCTAAAGATATGGGAAGAGAGTCTTTCTCTATAAATAGAGATAGGGTTCATAAGATAGCCCACCCTAACTTGTGTATCTAAAACTCTCTCCCAATTTAGAATTCAAGTTATGACCTTTATGGTTTTAGAAACCCAAAATTCGTAATATATTCCCGTCAGAATTTAAAATCGCGTTTTGAGGCTTTTCGGAGCAGAATTGGAGATTCGCTATTTCACGCAAAGTTGTAGAAAATTCGATTTCCTACAAAAAGCATATATCATCTAGGCGAATCGGATCAACCGTTAGAGAGTTATGGCCGAAATACAGTTGCTGTATCTTTTCGGGTTTTTGACGACTGATCCAGAACGTAGGAGGAAGATCTGTGATTACATGCAAGCGTTTAAACGGTATGTATCTGATCTTCAAGTTATTGTTTTAATTCATGCATCCTCATGTGATCTTGTGAAGGGAAAATAGTTATTTGTTTCCGCTGCACAATTTAATCTAGACCCTATTTTCCCCAACAAGTTTAGGGTTTCCATGGTGGAAACCTAATCTGTGTTTTTGCAAATTTTTAGGGTTTTTTTTACAGCCATTTGATCGATTTAAGTCGACCTCAACAAAGCCTATCTCTCTCTCTCTCTCTCTCTCTCTCTCTCTCTCTCTCTTCTTGGAGATCGATTTCAGTCGACCTCAGCTGTTCGATCGATTTCAAGAAAGAGCGATGGAGAGGTAATTATTAATCCTATAGTCTTGAATTTTGATCTGGTATTTGTTTGTTATTTCCTATGGAAGTTTGATTGCACTATTGGTTAGCATTTTTCAGTTTCATGCTATTAAATTAAAACTGCAATGAAAAGTACTAGAAATTTTACATTTGTTCTTCAATTTTTTTTATCATTAAAAAGAAGATTTATAGATGATGAAGAAAAGAAGGTTACAAGACATTCCGAGATGCAATTGACAGGAAGACGAATAAAACCCCAAAGATGAAAACCATGTATTTAGATGGATATATAATTGATATTTGATAAGTTCATGAACTAGAATTTTAACACGCAGTAGATGTTATGAAGATTATATGATATGGAAATTAAAAATATTAATCAGATTTAGAATTAATTGGTTGCATATAATTGTACTAATGGTTGTAAACTTGTAACCGTACTCACTACTTTCAGACTCATTTTTGTACTTGTAGTAAGAGATCGTAGATGTAAAAGAACTGTTGGATACAAAGGTAAACTTCCTAGCTAAGAGCTTAATTCAGTATTCAATCAATTTCATATCTAAAATGTATTAAATAGTATAGATGTATTAAACAAGAGAATGGCTGGTTATTTAGGACTGAATTTGTTATAAGCTTTCAATTGCCAAGAAAATTGTCTTAGTAGAGAAGGATTCAGTACTTACTTCTAGGTCTTTTAAGAAATATCTCTATGATGCAATACATCTGATCACTGTTTAACTAATAATTCTAACCACTATGCAGTTTCTTTATTATAATTTTCATAGATTGCTTTGGGTGCCCCCTAGATCTATGTGATATGCACATAGGGTTCTGGGGCGAAAATAAAATGGGTACGTCTCTCCGTGCTCTGGAGAGGCGTCAAAGCGCGGTCACATGTGATGATACCACATGCAAAAAAGAGGTGATACGTGCGACCGCACACACACCTAAGCATACAATAGTGACATGTGATAACTACATGCATGCAAAAACAAACAACTGATACGTACAAAATTGGCACACTATGCCACGCTGGCGTACAAAACAGGTACGTGATGAGGGTGACAAGTAAGAGACTGGCACGCTCACCAAAGACCCTACGTGCAAAACTGGCATGTGACAAAAGGAGGGGGTACGTGCAAAATGAGCACGTGTCCCGAGAGATCGTACGTGCAAAATAGGCACGTGACGAAAAAAGGACGTGCGAAACAGGCACGTGACAAAAGATGTGCAAAATAGGCACGCAACGAAAGATGACGTGCTAAACTGGCACGTGACGATGGATGACATGCAAAGCAGGAACGTGACAATGGATGAAGTGCAAAACAAGCACATGACAAAATACATATGTGCAAAACAAGCACATGTCAAAGAGGGAATATGCAAAATAGGCATGTGTCTCCGAGGAGACTATACGCGCATAATATGCTCGTAATAGGGGTCGAGCATGCAAAACAGGCACGTGACGAAGGATAAACGTGCAAAACAGGCACGTGATAAAAAGGGAATACGTGCAAAATAGGCATGTGACGATGAGCATCATCCAAAATGGGCACGTGACAAGAGTGACGTGCAAAACAGGCACATGACAATGGGTGACGTGGTAAATTGGCACGTGATAACGAGTAGCGTGCAAAACCAGCACATACAGGTGATGTACAAAACAGGCACGTGACAAGGGTGAAGTGGAAAACAGGCACGTGATGATAGGTGACGTGCACAACTAGCACGTGACGATAGATAACGTGCAAAACAGGTACGTGACGACGATAAAATATTTTTTATTTTTGAAAACTTGATTCTCTCTTATTTTGAAAAGCATGTGTCACGTATAAACTACACACATGACGAAGATGATGACCCGCATACGTCGAGTGTACATGCGCAGAGATGCATGAGAATGGCCCTAGAAGCCATCTAAGAATGATCTAAGAACTCTAGTCTTTGTTTAGGAATTATAAGATCCTAAATGTATGAACTAGGCTAATAACATAATTTTTCGTTGAAAACAATCAATTTCCTTTTTTATTTTTCAGGAAAAAAAGGTTTTGACCCAAAGTTGGGATCAGATCAGAGACTTCACTTAACTAAGTGAAATCCAGGACCGACCGCGAAAAGCAACAAATAACCCTAAGACTAAAGCAATCTATCTCTATAGCAAACAGTCTTAGACTAAGCTAAGAACATAAGCTTAGCTCTATTTTAGGGATTTTTATGGTTTGACACTTATTGGGCTTCAAAAGCCTAATGGGGAGAAGTGGGGTTATGAACTCGCCAAAGGGGGTCCAAGTCCCAAATATTTTATTCAAAAGCTTATTTACATTATTTTTCTCTACTCTAGCCTAAAAGGGATTAAGCCGCAAATTAAACTAAAGCAAGATGGAATCAAAATAAGATGATGGAATGCCCGCAAAATCATGTTCATCATGCTCATTCATTCATATTCATTCATACTCGAAGACTCATGAATCAAAACATATGCACACATTTCATGGATTTCTAGCAATATGAAACTCAATTGTATCATTATGAATCATCACATAATAATATCATCATGCCAAGAGAGCGAAGAACACTAAAATGGATTGAATTTGATATTTTGGCACTAAACAAAGCAACAAAAGTGAGCCAAGAACATTTAGATTGTGTTAATCCAATGAGATTTTCCACGATCCAAACCGTTCACATTGAAGATCATGTTATTTCCTACATATTTATCACGAACATCAAGGCATTCTTAGTTTATACTTCATGGAATTATGCACATTTTGCTCTCTCTCTCTCTCTCTCTCTATGAAACATACCACATGAAAATCATCATTAAGACATTACCTCATGAGGATTATATTTTAATGAAAATTAATATGTGCATTTGGCATTTATTATAGCAAAAACATGCATGACTACAAGGATGTCTCAAACCATCATATGAGGAGTCAATATCATCATGTAATTCATTCAAATAAACATGAGCGTATTATTTGACGTTCAAATTCAAGATAAGAGATTCATGATTATTGATAATCAAACAAGATTTAATCACTAAACATCTAAATCAACCACAAATTCTCAAATAAACCCTCACTTTATTTTTGTCCATTCTTGGGTCTCATACAACCATTTATTTACAATATAGACATATTTTCCTAATCTGCAAAACTATTGTGACCAGAAAGTTAAACATGCCTTTTTTATTTCAAGGTTCTAATATATACAGAAGAGGACAACTAAACTATTACATGCTTTTTAGCTCAAAGTTTCATTATATACAAAAATGGAAAGCAAGATTATTACATACTTTCTAGGGGTGTCAATTGGTACCCAAAAACCCGGAACCGAACCGGTACCGGAACTGTTTTTTGCGGTTCCGGGACCTCACTTTGTGGATCCGATAAATTTCGGATCCATTTCGGATCTACCCGTTTTGGATCCGAAATTATTCGGATCCATTTCGGATCCACCCAACGGGTACCCGCGGGTACCCGGTTCCGTATAAATTCTATAATTTTATAGTTTAATTTACTATTATATAACAATTTTTAAATTTTTTTTAATTTTTTTTAATTAAAAAAAGAACCCAATGACTATTATTTAATAAATTTTATAATAAAATAAATTTTATAATTGAATAAAATACGAAAATACAAAATACAAATAGGTTTTGTGTGAAAAAAATAAAAAAATAATAATTTAAAACGGGTATCGGGTACCCGCGGGTACCCGCGGATCCTAGCGGTACCGGATCCGGAACCACCAATTGAGGTTCCGGAACCGGAACCGAAAGGATCCGGAACCGCTTCTTATAAACGGGACCGGATCTGGAACCTTTATGTTCCGATCCGGAAACGACCCGTTGACACCCCTAATACTTTCTACACAGAAAAATGGAAATTAGTACTACTACTCATCCTTAGCTCAACACTTTATTTCATACGAAAAATGGAAAACAAGATTATCACTCACTTTCTAACTCAAAATTCTATTTTATACCAAAAGCAAGATTATTAAATTTAAATTTCTAGCATGGAATTCTTTTCACACAAAAAGCTAAATTAACAAAGAAGGAAAGGTTCACTGACCTATAGATTGCATGATCCAATTAGACAAATATAAGAGAGAAATCTAGAAATCCATAATATGCTCTAATAATTTGCTCCAACAATTTGAGTTAAAGAAATAGGTATACTCCCAAAGAGGAAATGATAACGCCACTCTTTTAGACTACCCACCCATGATGATGTAGAAGAGAAATTGATCAGATTAAGCCGATTTTCTCTCTTTTCTTTACTCCGTCCCTAATTCTCACTTATCTCATCCATTTTCTCTATCTCTCTACCTTCTCTGAATTCTTAAACACTTTTTTAATAGAGAAACAGACAAACCTAGCTGTCAATGTTAGAAACCCTAAAAGGAAGATAAGACTAGAGAACAGATTTTTTTCAGTAAGAGAAAAGAGAGTCTGGAGAGACTAGATAAGAGAGCTTTCCTCTTTGGGCAACCTTTCATTTTAAAGGAAATTTTTAGGGTTTCATTAGCTACAAGGGTGGGTGATCTTGATTTAGACGGATCACTTCCAAAAATGTTCTGATTGTGAGGGAGAAGAAACACAAGAGAGAGGAAATATTCCCTTTCTTTATCTGGGTCAGGGAAGAAACAAATGAGAATAATCTGTAGAGTTGATTAAAATGAGGCATGTGTCTCCTCGAAGGAAATCGACCCTTAAAGGGTCGATCCCAATCACTTCGTGACACATGTGACACCATTTCTTAAAATATTTTATTTTCTAAAACAGAAACTCCTCTCAGGACCATTTTATTATATTTTTTCAAAAAAAAATGAAAATAAAAAGTAAAATAAAAAAGAAAAAGGGGGAAGATCGGCCCTTGGAGGGTCGATCCCAATCGCTTCGCGACATTTTAAAACCCTTAATTCAAAACTATTTTTTACAAACCATTTAAAAGCAAAAGAAAAGGGAGATTAGCCCTTGCCGATTCCGCTATTTATGTGCAAAGTGTCACTTTTCTACTTAAAACCTTTTCTATTTATTATAAAGTCCCCTTTATTGCTTTCACACAAAACTCCTCCAAAAACTTTTACATTCATCAAAAGGTTTCTTTTTACCATTTTTCTAAAGAAGTCCCTTGGACTAATTTCTCAACAACAAAAGGAAATTTTTCTGGAAAGTCCCCGGGTCTATTTTCTCTCCACCAAAAGGGATCTTGCAACTCAAATTGTTGGAAACTTGGCTTTAACCGAGTTATTTTTGGATTAAATTAAGTAGGACCCACTAATTTTTTGTGTGAGTTATAATAGTTTCCGGGTGAATGAGAAAAACTATTTAATCCCGAAGAGTCCCATGTGGATGGAATTATTATGTTGGTGTCGTTTCTTATTTGAATAGGTGTCTTTTAGGTTCTTACACCTTTTGTCCTAATTTGTGTCTCTTCCTAAGAATCGTGTCATCATCTATAAATAGATTTTTTGTTCCAGTGTTTTGAAATATCAAAATATTCTAAGTGTGTACGTCTGTTTTCAAGAGAGAATAATTAAGTGTGATTCGTGTGTTTCTTTCCTTTGTGCTTTATCGAAGGATTTTGATCGTTGTACCTGGGAGACTAATCGCCAATTGATTCCGTAAGCACCAGTAGCGGGGCGAATATTGTCTTAAGGACATTGAATTTAATTCAAGCCTCGATCTTCTTTGCCTTTTATTTTATTTATTTTTTAACGTTTGAGGTTTTGCAGATTTATTCTTCGTACAAGTTAGAGATTTTGATACAGTGGGAACAACAATCTTAAGACAATATTCACTCGTTTCTCACTGTTATCTATCTCTTAGATTTTTTTCCTTCTCGTTCTGGTATTCTATTTATTTGAAATAGGATACGACTCTGTAATTTTATATTTACAGAATTCTGATCTGAGTACTACTTAATAATAACGTGTTATACTGTTAAGTATTTCAATCGGAATAGGATACTTAATAAAAATATGATATTATTAAGTATTTAAGTTGACATAGAATTCTGATTTGTTATTAGTTACGAGAGTATTCTAATTAATAGTATTTTAAAGTAATGTGTTATACTAGTATTTGTTAAAGTAACAATACTAACGTGTTATACTAATATTAAGTATTAACAGATTTATTCTAATTAAGAGTATTGTTAAAGTAACGTATATTAGTATTTGTTATTAAAATACTATTAAGTATTATTAAGTAACGTTATACTGATTAGTATAAGTAATGAATTCTTAATAGAGTAATATTGTTAAGTAACGTATATTAATTAGTACATATTAAATATACTAATTAAATAACGTATACAAATTCAGTCTTGGACTACTTAATTATATATTTTTTTTAAAGTAATGTGTACAATTGGTAAGTTGTATACTGATTCGGTTTTCTGTTTTGTTGTACAGAAACTATGGCATCCACAATGCAAACTTTTGTTCCTCCTACCAATGTGGGTCCAGGTGAAAAACTGGAAAAATTCAACGGCTTTGAATTCAAGAGGTGGCAACAAAAAATGTTGTTTTATCTCACTACTCTTAATTTAGCAAGGTTCTTATATGAAGATTGCCCAAAACTTAATGAGGATCAAACTGACAGACAATCTGTGGCTGCAGTTGAGGCATGGAAACATGCTGATTTTTTATGTAAGAACTATATCCTCAATGGACTAGAAAATACTCTCTACAATGTTTATAGTCCAATGAAATCTGCAAAAGAATTATGGGAGTCTCTTGACAAGAAATACAAATCTGAAGATGCCGGAATGAAGAAATTCATTGTTGGTAGATTTCTTGATTTTAAAATGGTCATTTCCAAAACTGTAATGAATCAAGTTCTCGAATTTCAATCAATATTACATGAGCTTAAGGCCGAGAAAATGGTAATTAGTGAATCCTTCCAAGTGGCTGCTTTAATAGAAAAGTTACCACCAACTTGGAAAGACTTCAAGAATTACCTTAAACATAAACGTAAGGAAATGGACCTTGAAGACTTGATTCTAAAATTAAGAGTTGAAGAAGACAGCCGTGTCGCTGAAGAGAAGAATGAAAGTCAATCTTATCATTCAAAGGCTAACATAGTGGAAGAAGGGCAGAAAGTAAACAAGAAAAGAAAGCAGGTTGGAGGCCAGCGCAAACATCAAGGCACTTTCAAAAAATTCAAAGGAAAATGCTTTAACTGTGACAAACTTGGACATCGTGCTAAAGACTGTCGAAATCCAAAGAAAAAGTCAAATGAAGTTCATCTGACTGAAGAGGATAAGCTGGCGAAAGATGTAGCAGATATGAACTTGGCTGCAGTCGTATCTGAAGTTAATTTGGTTGGAAGTAATCCTAGAGAATGGTGGGTGGATACAGGAGCTACTCGTCATATCTGTTCAGAAAGGAAGATGTTCTCTACTTATCAAGATGTGAATGAAGAAGAGCAGCAGCTTTTTATGGGAAACTCTTCAACCTCAAAGGTAGCAGGACAAGGAAAAATCATTTTAAAAATGACGTCGGGTAAGGAGCTTACATTGAACAATGTACTGCATGTTCCGGATATTCGGAAGAATCTGATCTCTGGTTCGTTGTTAAGCAAGAACGGGTTTAAACTTGTATTTGTTTCTGACAAGTTTGTTTTAAGCAAAAATGACATGTATGTGGGCAAGGGTTATCTGAACGATGGACTGTTCAAAATGAACGTCCTTACTGTAATACCACCTATCAATAAAGCCGGTTCTTTTGCTTATATAGTTGAGTTACCTGATATTTGGCATTGTAGGTTAGGACATGTTAATTATAAATCACTAAGAAAATTAATTAATATGGATCATCTACCCAAATTTAATATAGATTCCAATCAAAAATGTCAAATATGTGTGGAATCCAAATTATCGAAACCTCCTTTCCATTCTATAGAAAGAAGTACTATGCCTCTTGAATTAATTCACAGCGACATATGTGACTTCAAATCTTTACAAACTAGAAATGGAAAAAAGTATTTCATTACTTTTATTGATGACAGCACAAGGTATTGTCATGTGTACTTATTAAGAAGTAAAGATGAAGCAATTGAAGTTTTTAAACATTACAAAAATGAAGTTGAAAATCAACTTGGTGTAAAGATAAAAACTTTAAGGAGTGATAGGGGTGGTGAATACGAATCACCATTTGCTGAATTCTGTTCAGAACATGGAATTATTCATCAAACTACAGCCCCTTATACACCCCAGCAAAACGGTATTGCAGAACGTAAAAATCGTACTTTAAAAGAAATGATGAATGCACTTTTAATAAGTTCTGGTTTACCCCAGAATTTGTGGGGGGAAGCAGTTCTTACCGCAAACTATATTCTCAACAAAGTACCCCATAAGAAATTAGATAAGACTCCATATGAATTATGGAAAGGTCGTAAACCATCTTATAAATATCTAAAAGTGTGGGGGTGCCTAGCAAAAGTGGCAGTGCCTATTCCCAAAAGGGTAAAAATAGGACCTAAAACAGTTGACTGTATTTTTATTGGATATGCAGAAAATAGTAGTGCATATCGCTTCTTAGTGTATAAATCTGAAATTTCAGATATACATGTTAATACAGTAATTGAGTCACGTGATGTCTCATTTTTTGAGGACATATTTCCATATAAAGGTGGATTAGAATATATTCCTCCTAAAAGGACACATGATGATATGAAAAATAATCATCAAGAAGAGGTCGAAAAAGAAGATGAACCTAGGCGTAGTAAAAGAGCTAAAATATCTAAGTCTTTTGGACCAGACTTTCTAACTTTTTTGTTAGAAAGTGAACCTCAGACATTTACAGAAGCAATGTCTACACCAGAAGCTCCTCTTTGGAAAGAAGCTATAAATAGTGAAATTGAATCCATTATGCAAAATCACACTTGGGAGTTAGTAGATCTTCCTCCTGGAAGTAAACCATTAGGCTCCAAGTGGATTTTTAAGAGAAAAATAAAATCTGATGGATCAATAGATAAATACAAAGCAAGACTTGTGGTTAAAGGTTTTCATCAGAGAGAAGGTATCGATTATTTCGATACATATTCTCCAGTAACAAGAATAACATCAATTCGGATGTTAATTGCAATAGCAGCTTTGCATAATCTTGAAATACATCAAATGGATGTAAAAACTGCTTTCTTAAATGGAGAACTAGAAGAGGAAATCTATATGAATCAACCAGAAGGATTCATAGTCCCTGGAAAAGAAAATAAGGTTTGTAGACTTGTCAAATCTTTGTATGGATTAAAACAAGCACCTAAACAATGGCACCAAAAATTTGATGAAGTTATGATGTCAAATGGGTTTAAGATCAATGAGTGTGACAAATGCGTGTATGCTAAAACCACTCAAAAAGGATATGTAATTATATGTCTATATGTAGATGATATGTTAATTATCGGTAGTAACATTGAAATAATAAATGATACTAAGAAAATCTTAACTAGCAAATTTGACATGAAAGATTTAGGGATTGCAGATGTTATATTAGGAATAAAGATTTCTAAAACATCAAATGGATTAGTACTCTCTCAATCACATTATATTGAGAAAATATTAGATAGGTTCATTAAAAATGACCCTAAAATTGCAAAAACTCCAGTAGATCGAAGTTTTCACTTATCTAAGAATAACGGAGAGAGTGTATCTCAATTAGAATACTCTCGTATTATAGGGAGTCTTATGTATGTCACTAACTGTACTAGACCTGACTTAGCCCAATCAGTAAATAAGCTAAGTAGATATACAAGTAATCCAGGAAAAGATCACTGGAAGGCCATAATAAGAGTACTCAGATATCTAAGACATACTTTAAGTTATGGGCTGCACTATATTAGATATCCAGCTGTACTAGAAGGGTACAGTGATGCAAATTGGATATCTGATACTAAAGATACAAAATCTACAAGTGGATATGTCTTTACACTTGGAGGTGCAGCTGTATCATGGAAATCCTCAAAGCAAACATGTATTGCTAGGTCTACAATGGAATCTGAATTCATTGCGTTAGATAAAGCTGGAGAAGAAGCAGAATGGCTTCGAAATTTTTTAGAGGATATTCCAGTATGGCCAAAACCTGTGCCCGCAATTTGTATACATTGCGATAGTCAATCAGCAATCGGACGAGCACAGAGTAAGATGTATAACGGTAAATCTCGACACATTCGGAGACGACATAATACCGTTAAGCAACTGCTCTCAAATGGAATTATAACTATAGATTATATAAGATCACAAGAAAACCTAGCGGATCCGTTTACTAAAGGTTTAACAAGAGAGCAAGTTTATAAATCCTCGAGGGGAATGGGTTTAAAGCTTATGATCCAAGAGCATACATAATAGAAAACCCAACTTAGTTGATTGGAGATCCCAAGATCTAAGTTCAATGGGACAACTAAATTATGTATAACTCTGTTATAACACTGAAGAGTTTTAAACTCTTACCCATTTTCAGGATAGTAAAAGTGTTACCTGCAATTAGGAAAGGATAATCTATGATTTTAATGATATCTATAACTTATTATATAAGTGGGGTATAGCAGGATACTCTTAATAAAAAATCACGTATATGAGTGTGTAAGTGAGGGCCGCTTCTATGAGAATTTTTTAAGGCTAAAATTCTCTAAAACACTCATGAAACCAGGAAAGTGTTCAGGGCCAAAATGGACAAACCCGTTAGAATCAACTTAATTCAGGAAAGAAACTGTGTAAACCCTACTGACTTAGTTTACATTATATGGCTATACAGTTCAAGACATCATATTCACTAAGTAGACAGTAAACCCGGTAGCAGTTAATAAAGGAAGGTTCAAGGCTAAAACCCACCTATCCCGATACAATAACTTTTCTATGTTATCTCTCGTCTTTGCTTTTTTAATCTTTTTTATTTCTCATTCATGTGGGGGATTGTTGGAAACTTGGCTTTAACCGAGTTATTTTTGGATTAAATTAAGTGGGACCCACTAATTTATTGTGAGTTATAATAGTTTCCAGGTGAATGAGAAAAACTATTAAATCACGAAGAGTCCAATGTGGATGGAACTAGTATGTTGGTGTCGTTTCTTATTTGAATAGGTGTCTTTTAGGTTCTTACACCTTTTGTCCTAATTTGGGTCTCTTCCTAAGAGTCTTGTCATCATCTATAAATAGATTTTTTGTTCCAATGTTTTGAAATATCAAAATATTCTAAGTGTGTACGTCTGTTTTCAAGAGAGAATAATTAAGTGTGATTCGTGTGTTTTCTTCCTTAAAGTGCTTTATCGAAGGATTTTGATCGTTGTACTTGGGAGACTAATCGCCATTTGATTCCGTAAGCACTAGTAGCGGGGCGAATATTGTCTTAAGGACATTGAATTTAATTCAAGCCTCGATCTTCTTTGCCTTTTTTTTTTAACGTTTGAGGTTTTGTAGATTTATTCTTCGTACAAGTTAGAGATTTTGATACAGTGGGAACAACACAAATTAGTTCCAGTAGCTTTCTATTCCAATGATGACACCAAAACCCTCATTGTTTTTTAAATTTAGTCAAAATTGGTCCACATTCTCCAACATTTGTTCAAATTAAGAAAAAATTGCTCAAAAATTTATTTGATAACACCCAATTAGGGTGTGGAAATTGGGTATCTACAGTCGCTACAACTATTTTTAGCGACAAATTTCTTTTTGTTGCTAAAAGGATGTTTTGGCAATTAAATTATTTTCCTCGGTAATATTATTTTTATGCGACAAAGTACTGCATCGTCACAAAATAGATCTTTCACTATGAAAATTATCTTTCATCGCGGAAGGTCTTCCGCGAGGCACCTAGGGAGACGAAAAATTTTCGCCGCCAAAGGCTTTTCGCGACAAACGCCGTCGTCCTAAAAGCGCAATTTCTTGTACTGTGAGGTGGTGGTGGTGGCGGCGTGGTGGTGGAGGTGGTAGTGGTGGTGGTAGTGGTGGTGGTGGTGTGGTGTTGGCAGTGGAGGTAGTGGAGTGGCGGTCGTAGATGAAAAAAAGAAGGAAAGAAACTAAAATTTTGAAAATTTTATCTAAAGGGCAAAATTGGATAATTAAAAAAAATCGTGACAGTCAAAGACTTTCGAATTAAAACAAAAACTGTTTTGGGTTTTATACTAATGCTTGATTAAAAGATGGAGTTTTAACTAAACGAAATTTTGGCTTGGTTTTCTCAACAAACAAAACCTTAAATTGGGAGTTCCAACTAATTCTTTCATTAATCTAAAGTATAAATAGACTTCATCAGTCTTTATTGGGCCCCATGACATGAGTAAAACTTCTAGGGGAAAACATATTTTGAATTTAGAAGATAAATAAACAATCAAAAACTTTTAAAACTTAGATCTGAAGATGGAAAAAAAGAAGCTTATATAGACTTTCAGACCTTTAATGTAAAGACTGATATATAATAGGAGGCCTGCCTAAGTTTCGCCCTGTCTTTCTCTATAAGAAGTTTCTGAGACAATTTCTTTTTACTTCGCTGGAAAAAATAATGAAATTTATTGGAGAAGAGTAAGAAGATGATTCAAGCTTCAAATGAGGTACATTTTATTTACATTCATTCATTAAACATCAAAACATATAACTAGTAATATTAGAACATCTCCAAATTTTACAAGAGCACATTAAATAGTATTGATCATCAACAAAACAATATATTATAGTTAAATTAATAATTTAGATCATCAACTTAATTTTCTTTTTGATAATAAATTAATTAAGATGATGGATATGTGGATCAATTAACTTCCAGGAGGCTTTGGGTCATGGTGGTTGTTTGCTCCAGTTACTGGGTAGTCGTTGTTCTCAGCAACCATCCTGCCATGAAGAATGAACCCTTCTTCTTCTTCTTTCTCCTCCTCTAAAACTACTCCATAATTTCTTTCTTCCATAAAATAACCCTGCAATATAAAACCTATCTAAAAATCAGTTCATATATCATATACCCAAAACTAGCCTAGTGTCTCGGCTAGGACGGTTCATAACTTCATATATATTTGATAGTGTTATTTTGTTCACTTTTTTTTTAAGGTGGTGTACATTATTTCTCTTATCCAACTTTTAAAAGTTGCAAAGTCAACCCATATATATATAATTCTTTAAAAAGTACAACTTTTAATGGTTTGATTAGGGAGGGGAGTGTACACCACCATAAAAAGATGGTGGACAAAATATGACTCGGTATTTGAGGTGTAAGTTTATGGTTATAAGATACAGTGGGCCCATCCTCGATCCACATAAATATAATATTAAAAATTTCTTCTACAAATTTCAAGAGAAAGTGGTTGTTCAATAAGAATATCGGGCGATCCAAAGAGGTCGAAGAAACAAATCCCATAACTATCGCAAAAGGGAAAAATAAAAAATTCCGCTTTAAAGGAAAGTATTAGGGTCATTCTGCCCACCCCCAAATCAATAAGCGTCTACCATTAAAACACGCCCTAGCCCCGCTGGGGGGTATTAGGGCAACGGTACCTTGACCCTGTTCATGCAAGACTTAGCTGAGTCAGTAGTCGTGTATTGGCTAACTTACTCCTATTGATCACTAGGGGTGCACAAAATTGAGCCTAACCGACCAATCCAATCCGATTTAAACCGAACGAACCATATTTAAACCGATCCTATTGGTTGTTTGGATGGGATTTGATGTTATTATATGAACACATTTTACCTCCCAACTTTTTTGTTGCACGTTTCAACTCCTTATGTCCAAAAAGACCATCGTACCCTTAGAGCTTCTCCAATGTAGGCATAGTCTTCTCAAAATTGTTGTGCCATATAGGAAGCACATTCAATGTATCCTTAAAACCATTTCCAATGCAAATGTGCTAAACCAATATGAAGATGATGTGGCATCTTTTTGTCCATCCTCTTATTCGAGAGGTTCACTAAGAAGATGTTTTCCTATCCTAGTCAACAAATTTCAATAAAAATATTAATTTTTTCCTATCCTAGTCAGTAAATCTCAATAAAAATATTATTCTCTTTCCCCTTTTCAGCAAATCTTATTAAAGATCTCATTTTTTCTCTTTTTTTATAATTAAAAAATATATATTTAATTAATTAAGTACCACATAGGCAAAGCAAACAAGCAGACCAAATTTGCATTAGAGTTAAAACGTGCAAGAGAAAAGTCCGCACCATTTGGCACATTAAATGTCTATCAATTAGCTTGTGACGTGTCAATCACAGAGGACGGGCTACATAACCCTTATATGCAAAAATGCAACTCGTTCTCATCCTAGCCGCTTTCAAATCTAAAAATATGTAATTTGATTAAGAAAAACTATCCAAATTAAATAATTATAGAATAGAACACAAACCAATCATCAAATCCAATCCAAATCAAGCCCAAGTGTATTGGATTAAGTGATGTGCACAGCTACTGATCACAACATTAAAAGGATTTTAAAAAACTTGTTGATCCAAAGAGGTCGAAGAAATAAATCGAATTTCAAGTGATGTGCACAGCTACTGATCACAACATTCATGAATCAGACTGTTGGGGTTTATATCCTAAAATAATTTAAATTAATAACATTAATAAATTATATATTATTAATAAGCATGATATTATATTATCACTCTATCCATATGATGGATTAAGTGTTGTTCACAAGATTATGTTGTAAGTAAATTATTTGTATAAAGTGGTCATACATAGAGAGATGTAATTTACTAGTTCCTCACATTCTTGTATTGTTCATTGTCAGTGATGAATCTGAACAATTCAACAGATAAGACTATAACACACTAGACTTCTATATTATAGGGTGACGTGTCTCCATCACCGGAGTGGCGACTCTAAGTCAGTGTGTTGGTGTATTTGAAATATACTGAACATGTCAGACCGAATACTTTTTATGTTATTGTCAGCAGATAAAAAGATTTTAAAAAACTTGCTGATTACAAATGTCCTAAATCTTGAGAGCAGAGTATACCTTACAAGTTAGTTTCTACTCACTTTAATCTATCAAATAGTGAGGTCAGACAACGCAAACGTGATCCAACATTCTGGGTAGGTTGGGTGGTCGAAGTCACTTAGTGGGATTACTTTGTGTCAAAAAAGAATCCACACCGAAATGATATTCCCTTGAGAGCCTAATCAAGAGTATTAATTATTCTAGACTGCGCAGTAATCCTATAAAATGGTTATTGGATTATAACAATAATTATAATGGTCTAATATGGCGGGCAAGGACTAAGATGTAATTACCCAAAAGGTGCTAACATTAATAGTTAATGTTACCTTGGTGTATATTGCGAATATCAGTTAAGTGGAAGGACTATTTGCTGGTATTAGTGAGTGAAGAGCTTCTGAATAATATTCAAGTATTCAGTTGCAGTTATTTAGTGGACTTAACTGCAATTAGATTTATTATTTGAAAACTATATGAGATATAGGGACCTCTAAGTAATAAATCAAAAGCTTAAGTAAGTGGAGCCTATATGGACCTAACTTGGAACTAAAGATATGGGAAGAGGGTGTTTCTCTTTAAATAGAGATAGGATTCATAAGATAGTCTACCCTAACTTGTGTGTTTAACACTCTCTCCCAGATTTAGAATTTAAGTTATGACCTTTATGGTTTTAGAAACCCAAAATTCGCAGTACATTCCTGTATGAATTTAAAATCGATTTTGGAGGCACTTCGGCGGCGAATTAGAGATTTGCTATTTCATGCAAAGTTGTAGGAAATTGAATTTTCTATAAGAAGCGTATATCAAATAGGCGAATCGGATCAACCAGTAGAGAGTTATGGCCGAATTACAGTTGCTGTATCTTTTTAGGTTTTCGACAACTGATCTAGAACGTGGGAGGAAGATCTGAGATTACATGTAAGCATTTAAATGGTATGTATCTGATCTTCAAGTTATTGTTTTAATTCATGCATCTTCGTGATTCTGTGAAGGAAAAATAGTTATTTGTTTCCGTTGCATAATTTTAATGTGGACCCTATTTTTCCCAACAGTGGTATGAGAGTAGGCTTGAGTCCTTGCATGAATTATTACATGAATTTTTATTTACTTAAGGTTGTTCTTGATTATTTATGAGTTTGATTGATCTAAAATATTTAGGGATTAAATTTATGTTAATAAGATTGATAAGGGTTGAATTAATTTTTGGTAAAAGGTCTGTACACCAAGATTAGATTGGGATCCAAGAAAAAGAAAATACTTTTCTTAATTTTCTTGGTATTCTTGATGTTCTGGAAATAAAAGAAAGAGCTTCTAAATTTTTCAAGAAAGAAAAGGATTAAAAGTGTGTTTTAATTGGTTTGATAAAATAATAATTTTTGTTTGATTCAAGAAATTTTTTTATTAAAAGTATTTGATTAAAGAATTAAATATTTTATCTGATTGGAAAAGTGGCGGCATATTTTTGATGCCGTGGGTGTTAGAAACCTTAATTTTCTTTTGTTAAATTATTTAAAGAAGATTTTGATTAAAACTTTTAATTAATTAAAGAGTTTAATTAAAGAAAGGTTTTAATTAATAAAAAAAACTGCATATAAAGAAGGCATTGATGTCTAATGGTTATGATGTTAGGGTTTTATAAACCCTAAGATTTGTTTTGTTAGGGGTTAAGGGGTAACCCACTAATTGTTAAGGGGTAACCTACTGACTGCTATGGGGTAATCCACTGATTGTTAAGGGGTAACCTGTTGACTGCTATGAGGTAACCTACTGATTGTTAAGGGGTAACCTGTTGATTGCTATGGGATAACCCATGAACTCTTAAAGGGGTAACCTGTTGACTACTATAGGGTAACCCACAAACTGTTAAGGGGAAATCGAGTAACTGTTAAGGGGCGACCCATTAGCAATTTAGGTGCTGTTTGGTTTGACATCATAAGAAAAAGTATTTTTCCTTAAGTGCTATTTGGTTTGACATGATAAGAAAAAAGTATTTTTTCTTAAGTGTTGTTCAGTTTGACATCATAAGAAAAAAGTATTTTTTCTTAAGTGTTGTTTGGTTTGACATATAAAAGAGTGTTTTTTCTTAAGTGTTGTTTGGTTTGGCATAATTAAGAAAAGAGTTTTTCTTAAGGAATGTTTGGATTGAGTTAGGATAGGTTATTTTGGGATAGGTGGGTATAAGGATTAAGGTTAGGAGGTGTTTGGATGTGGAAATGGATAGAGACAGTTTGGTTGGTTCACTCCAACCAATGACCCAACCCAGTGATCCATTTATAGACTTGTTGGCCCGATCCGACAACCCGGTAACCTGACCAAAATTGCCGACCTAATAACCTAATTTCCAAACTCGTTTACTTAGTCTGTGGACTCACGGTCCAACTCGTGGGTTAGCTCGCGGGCCAGACTGTCCTAACCCATTCAATTCACACATCAACTCGACTGGACCGGACCGGACAACCCATGGTTCAACTTACGAGTTAGCCCATGGTCCAACAAGGTTATGGCATAGATAGAGCGCACGTGTGTGCATGTGTGTGGTGCATCTATGCATCATACGTGTGTGCGGTATATATGGTAGACATATGTGTGTGATGTTATGTAGTGGGAGCTGGTGCGTGTACGGTCCACACGTGTGCACGAGTGTGGTACCTTATTGTGCCACGCAAGCGTGTTGTGAACGTGTGTAGCATGCAAGTATGATCCAATGCTCCTCGCAGAAGGTCATACTGGTCCAGCTTAGCTAGACGAAGCCAAACCAAACCAAACGGAGCGAACCGGGTCAACCTGACCTAGATGGTTCGACCAAAGAATAACCCACCAACCAGTAAGGGTTGTCTCAGTCAATTGCTAACCTAACCGATTTGACAATTGACTGAGGGTTTACCATTGATCAGAGTTGACTCGTACAACTTAGACCGAGTCAGACTACTCAGGACACTCAACCCGAGTCAGACTAGCCAGGCAACTCAAATCGATCCGATCCAGAACGACCTAGATCCTAAAAAACTATTTTTCAACATGTGACTCCGGCTTGTTAGACAAGAGTCGGTATTTGCCCCTGCCGGTCCATTCTATGTCAGTGCACAATTTATTTTTGACAGACATTAAGGAAAAAAGAGTTTTTCTTCAAGGTTTCATTTTAAAAATGTTTTAAAAGGTTTCTTTTGCTGAAATGGATAATCCAAGCACCCAATTAATTCCTAGATGTGATGAATCGTGTACAAGCTTTATGTGATAGAATTTTGTGGTTACAAATCTATTGATCAATCAATTAAATAATCGAGAACTCCTTATACTATATACATGTGATGTATATGGACTTAGTTGATGCATGTGATGTATGCAACACTTTTATGCTCTGAATTATATACATGACATGTATTACATACAATAGATATATGCATTAAATGTATAGTTTATATGTATTTGTTTTTGAAATATGTGTTGAATTATTAACATTAGATGTTTAATAATGAGTAATTTTTATATTGTAAATTATATGTATAGAAATATAATAGAATTTACATAAATGCACATTTTTCTAAAACTTTATAATATCCCTTATTCAACTAATTAAGTGGAAGAGGGATCGTGTTTATGGAAACACAATCCCACGACCCTCCACCATCGATCCAAGAATAAGACTAGGGGTCTAATGCCCATAGGAATAGTACAACCTAGTAGCTTATTGGCTTGGATTGCTTTAATAAGCACGGTATTCAGACTAAAGTGTAGAAAGAGATTTCCCATAGGAGACTGTTTCTATATCTTCTAGCATTCTGAACTGATATGGTGGACCACACTTAACTAAATCATGAATAAAGAACGTTCCTAATAGGAACGAGGATTTATCATTAATTTAGGGGTCAGAACAAAATCGGATGTTAAAACAACTTTGACATGAGATATTAGGATAGGTTCTTTTGATGAAATGGGATTTCAACTGTTT
The DNA here is from genome assembly GCA_002174775.1 of Macleaya cordata. Lineage (NCBI taxonomy): Eukaryota > Viridiplantae > Streptophyta > Magnoliopsida > Ranunculales > Papaveraceae > Macleaya > Macleaya cordata. The sequence goes on along the minus strand of MVGT01002721.1, from coordinate 141,248 downwards.
TGGTATACATACAGATATCCCATAGGATTGATGTCTATATACACAATCAGTTAGCCGATATTTATAGTAATAAGAGGGAATCACTATAAATTAAAGTTTTTTCAAACTCATGTTGTTTTACTATTTCATGCTTAGTAGTTTAATAGTTCTCACTTGCAACGCATTCTATATGTAAACCAATAAATTTGGCATAAATCATGTGGACTAGATGCGAATTAGATAACTGTCATTAAATGCAGTAAAGTACTTCATGTACTATAGACTGTGTATCCAGGATTTACTGAATCCTATTATTACTAAGAACTGATTGAAAAAATTCCATAAGTAGATAAGAAGTTGATGTCTAAGTGCTATAACACTAACATCGATACTTTACATTAATTGGTGACATTATAGGTAAGGTTTGGGATCAGAATCGTTCTGTTTGACAGATAACGATAAAAGTTATATGAACACTATGAGGTGTAGGAATATCAATTAGTCAGCATATATCTGATATGCTGGGACATTGTAATTCCTTAGAACCTAAATAGATGTGTTTTCCGAGTATGATTCCTCTACACACTTTTCATAAAAAAGTGTAAAACATTCAAGTTGTATACAGGTGATTATAAAACTAGATAATCATCTTTGTGTATGTCTTTATGACATGAAACCAAAGAAGTAGTACCTAGTAATTCCTAAGGTTGATCCTATCGAGATGGTAAGTATAGGAAAAGTAATACGGTGCCAAATAGAAAATATTTTTAAATACGGCAAAATAGGATACTAATCAATTAGAAGTATCAGAACAAAATATGAAAACATGATTGATTGTATTATATCTTAAAAAGAATAAGTATACAGTCTATCTGTTCTCATTAAGTTTAGTTAAGAATGCATTAGATGACATTTATAGTTGTACATTGATAATATTCCCTGGCTTTTCTCATTACACTTGGATGAATTATTTTTCTTGGAATCCGTTGAATAGATTGTTTCTTCAGTTATTTCAAGTTATCACTAAAATCTATAAACTTAGCTACTTTAATCTGAATACGATTCAGAGTTTAGTGATTAAGAGTTCCTTTGAAAGGAAGGAAGAAGGTTTTAGTGATTGACTTGTTTAGGTACTCCTTGTTGTATGTGGAACCATAATAAATTAAGAGGTAAGTTTTGTCATTATACGATCGTAAATGGCAAACACCCTTTTGACTTATATGGTACATGCTAAGTTGAGGACCAATTTATTACACCTAGATTCTTCCTATAGAATGGTGTAATAAGTGAAGAAACAGAATCTATAATGGATACGATGAAATCTATGGTAGATTATAATTTATTACTTTCTTTTGATGTACACCTTGGGTAACAGTTAATAACCTTCCAATTTTAACTTAAGAATCGTCAGTTTCCTCGACACGAAGATTGTAATTTGGGCTCAAGCCCATATGAACAACTTATCTTGTCTTGGAATGAATGACATATTAGAGTCAAGAGCATAAGCATATCTATTTATAGATGTGCAAAAAGAGTTTGTGTTTAGAGAGAAAAGTTACACTCCTAAGTATACTGTATAAGTTGACACCAGGATATAAGCTGAGACACAAGTATTTATTCATTCCTAGAATACATAGGGGCTTTATTGTAGTGGGAGGTTTTCACAAGAATCCAATTGATCCTTGTTCTTGGAAGACGAGAATTCAATCTCTGTAACTACGTAAATGTTAATTTACTTCTAGACAATAGTTAACTATTGTGATAAGAGAGGAATTTTTAGATTCTAATCGAGTCTGGGATCTTGTAAAACTTTCATTTAATATTAAAACCATTGGATGAAGAGTTTACAATGAACAAGAAATTCTGATTAACCATTAAAGAGACTTGCTGCAACCATATCATTGGCAGTCTTGATTAATTCAACAGAATATTCTTAGATCGCAAATAATGTTGATATTATCCTCCAAAGAGGCATATTGACATTGGCATTTGCAATCAAGCCAGATAAAGTTCATTACAGTAAGCCATGAGTACTTTGTACATTTATTATGGAAGTAGATATCTCGAAGTTGGTGCATGTAATTTAATTAGAAAAATTAATTTAGTTGATTCTAATTAAATACGGATGGACTATATATAATATGTGGATAGTAAGTAATAGTCTTTCTAAAGCTATAGATGACATAATGATCATTTATAATGATACATGAAATGTTATTAGGATCTGGTTATCTAATGGACGTTGATGTAAAAGGACTTTTTGAGAAATTCTTTCATTCTAGTGATCAAGCTTTACTAGATCAGCTAACTAGAGTATTAGTCTATCTCGTAAAACTGTAAGGGTCAACAATATACTGATTTTGTTTAGAATGCACGGTTCCATAGGAAATGTTTCTATGGAGTTACTCTTTTGGAATCTTTGTGTAATAGGAAGCCTCTCACATAAAGTGCAAGGGACAAAAATCAGATATTTGTCTTACAGGTGGGCTTAGTCAGCTAACATTTATCGAATTTTGGTATTGAGAATTAGAAAGCTGCAAAGTATGACTTAGATAATCTCAGTTGGACTCGAAGTAACAAATAGTCTATATGTTAGTATTATCATTAGTTGCATTAATTCTGACCTTGTGTCAGATTCAGATTCTGAAAATTCTATTTCTGGATATCTTGGTAGATTTCTTATAGTGGGAGAGTATCTACCACAGATGCCAAAGACTTTATTTAGGCGAGATAGTTAACCAAGGTTGTATTTGTAAGAAACTTAGCAGAACCTCTATACTGAAGCTCTGCTTGGTAGTTTTGATTCTCATGCTGATGAGATTACTCACAGATGCGGGTTTCATGCTGATGAAACAAGTGTCACATACAAATTTTTTTCTAATAAAATAAGTAGTAAGTGTGACATTAAATTCTTTTAGTGCAAGTGGGAGATTATTGGGGTTTATGCCCTAAAAAAATTTAAATTAATAACATTAATAAATTATATTTATTAATGAGCATGATATTATATTATTACTATATCCATATGATGGATTAAGTGTTGTTCGCAAGATTATGTTGTAAGTATATTATTTGTATGAAATGTTCATACATGGAGAGATGTAATTTACTGTCTCCTCACATTCTTGTATTGTTCATAGTCAGTGATGAATCTGAATAATTTATCTGATAAGATTATAACACACTAGACTTCTATATTATAGGGTGATGTATCTCCATCACCGAAGTGGCAACTCTAAGTCAGTGTGTTAGTGTATTTGAAATATACTGAAAAGGTCAGACAGAATACTTTTTAAGTTATTGTTAACACATAAAAAGATTCTGAAAAACTTGCTGATTACAAATGTCCTAAATACTGAGAGCAGAGTATACCCTACAAGTTGGTTTCTACTCACTTTGATCTACCAAACAGTGAGGTCAGATAACGCAAAAGTGATCCAATATTCTGGGTAGGTTGCGTGGTCGAAGTCACTTAGTGGGATTACTTTGTGTCAATAAAGAATTTACACCGAAATGATATTCCCTTCAGAGCCTAATCAAGAGTATTAATTATTTTAGACTGCGCAGTGATCCTATAAAATGTTTATTGGATTATTAGAATAATTATAATGGTATGATATGGCAGGAAAGGACTAAGATGTAATTACACAAAAGGTGCTGACATTAATAGTTATTATTTGAGAACTATATGAGATATAGGGACCTCTAAGTAATAAATCAAAAGGTTAAGAAAGTGGGGCCCATATAGACCTAACTAGGGGCTAAAGATATGGGAAGATGATATTTCTCTTTTAATAGAGATAGGGTTCATAAGATAGTCCACCCTAACTTGTCTGTCTAAAACTCTCTCTCAGATTTAGAATTCAAGTTATGACCTTTATGGTTTTAGAAATCCAAAATTCGCGGAACATTTTCGTCTGAATTTAAAATTGATTTTTGAGGTTTTTTGGAGCAGAATTGGAGATTCACTATTCGCGTAAAGTTAAGAAGCATATATTACATATGCGAATCAGATCAACTAGTAGAGAGTTATAGCCGAAATACAGTTGTTGTATCTTTTCGAATTTTCGACGACGGATCCAGAACGTGGGAGCAAGATCTGGGATTATATGTAAGTGTTTAAATGGTATGTATCTGATCTTTAAGTTATTGTTTTAATTTATGCATCCTCATGTGATTCTGTGAAGGTAAAATAGTTATTTGTTTCCGCAGCATAATTTTAATCTAGACCCTATTTTCTCCAACATTAGCTGTATGTTTTTATTTGCCTGATTGGTCAAATCTCAACCCATATCATTATTGAACATCCCAAAATAGATCGGATTCGATAACTCAGAGACTGATAAAACCATGTTTCTAGCCACTAGATTGGGCCTTTAAAATTTTTTTTTAAAAGGTACCCTTAGATCTAACGGCCAGAAATCAAGCAATCAGATTATTATATGTATGAAGATACTCTAAACGAGGTTTTGGAAACCTGGTTAAGACCATATGGTTGAGTAGACTTGGCAACGGGCTAGGGTTAGGGTTATTAGGATTAGGGTTAGCAGGTTTTCGAGCTAAGAAGCCTCAACCCTAACCCTAGCTCATTTATTAAATGGGTCAATTTATCCAACCCTAGCCCTAACCCTGGAAATCCTAACCCTAACTCTAATAGACCTAATTATATTAATCCTCTATTATTTTGATTTTTATTAATTGAGCTTTAATTAAGAGGGAGAAGAAATAGATTTTAATTAAGAGAGAACAAATGGAATTAAAATAGAGCATTAATGAAGACTTAAATAAGGTTTTATATAGAGAAAGATTGAGTGGAATCAAAATGATTTTATCAAAATCTTAATTAATGCTTGCTTAGGCGGATTGACGGGTTGGCTCACGGGTTACACAAATCAACCCTATTTTTGGCGGGTTAAAAATCCCCAACCCTAACTCGACCCGTTTAATTGGCGGGTCGAGTTAGGGCCGGGTTAATAGGGTCGAGTTAGGGCCGGGTTGGCAGGTTAGGGTTGATATTGCCAGGTCTATGGTTGAGGATGGGACCTTAATTTAGGTGAAGAGTAACATAAGGGTTTTATCCCCAAATGACCCCCTTTGGGGGTCGATTGGAGATTTTTAGACCTTTTTTTAAAAGGTTAATTAATCTAGGGGTCCCGTAAAATGGTTAATACTAAGGTTTGGGTCCTGCAATTGTCTACCTTTGAGTTTAGGTCTTGGAATGATGGTTAACTTGGTTAACCGTCCAAAAAGTGGCGAGAACGCTAACAGGACCCAAACACTAATTATAAAATATCAGTAGGACCTAAAATTAAATTTCTTGTTTATGGGGAGTACAATTCAAGTAAGAGAACGTTAAGGTACCTCTTCAACTTCTTTGATCAAATCTTTTTCCAATTCAGATTTTCTACACTTAACTGATTTGAAGTATAGGAAGTACAATTCAAGTAAGAGAACTAAATTCGATTCTTACGATCTTGCGTTGGACAGAGATTGGAGCAAGAAAGTAAAATATGAGGGTTCGGATTCTAAAATTTGTAAAGACTCTCCAAAGAAAAGAAAATAAAAGGTTGTTTCACTTTGAGGATTGAGAGTAGCAAAACCAGCATTGAAACTGATCTTTCTCCTAATCCTATAGCTGATAGTAAACTCATAAAATCTTGCAATAACAAGAACATAATCGAATTGGAAGTTAAAGTAGTGTTGAACTAGCTATGGATTGAAGAAGAATAAGCATGAATGGCCAATTTCTTTTAAAGTTTTCTCATTAGGGAAAGCTTTGGTGGTCACAAGAGGTCTCATTTAGTTGGGAGATCTGAAGCTAGAAACAGTCAGACTTGTAATTTAGCAAAAACTACATGTGATTCGAGATCTATTCGATCTTAATCTTCCTGCTTCGGGTGAGGAAGAAACCATTAATAACGATGTAGGTTTTAAGCTGTGGTGGATTCGAACCAACTACAAACATGAGCCACTAGTGGGTTTGATCTCTAATTGAGAATTCATACTAATCTAGTTCATGGTTCCCATGAAGATACAAGAGTCTACAGACAAGTTGGTGGAGATTTTATTTCATTAATTATTTACAGATTCAAAGATAATCCTACAGAGGTAATAGTTCTATTTCCGGTAACATAAGCGAGAAATTTGATTTTATGTCCTAATGATAATTTATAATTAGTGTTTGGGTCTCGTTAAAAGGTATTTTCGTCGTTTCACAGAGGTCCTTTACATTCCTGTCACTTTTTGGACGGTCAACCGTCATTCTAGGACCTAAACTCAAAAGTAGACAATCGTAGGACCCAAACCATAGTATTGATCATTTTATGGGACCCTCAGACTAATTAACTCTTTTTTAAAAATAATTTTAACCCAGTTTTATCTAAAAAGACCGTTTTACCCTTTCTTAACTTGAACCCCCAACTTGAACTCCAAAACTTGAATCCCCCAACGTGAAATATGGGTTCACATCAAATGTTCAAGTTGGGGGTTCAAGTATGGAGATTCAAGTTAGAGTTCAAATTTAGGGTTCAAGTTAGGGGATCAAGTTAGGAAAGAGTAAAACAGACTTTTTAGATAGAAATAGATTAAAATTATCCTTTTTTGTAAAAAAGGTCTAAAAACCTCCAATCGACCCCAAAAGAGGTCATTTGGGGATAAAACCCCTGTAACATAACCCGTCCAGTCGAGGCCCAGCAAAACTGTGAAGGGTTCTTCGACCCATAGTAATTAATAGTAACTAATGGAAAGTTGAAACAACGGTTGAAACCATTATTCCATGCATCATTTTCCAGAAAATGGTTGAAGTGATACATTGATGATGACGAACACATGACATCAAATTAGTCAACTTGTTGGTCGAGTTGTTGAACCAGCAGCTAAAAATTCAATGAATTTTTTAATAATAAGAGGAAGAGAATTAAACAGAGCTAAAGAGAGATAGAGCTGGAGAGAAACAGAGGGTTTTACTTTTATCTGCACCACCAAGTCTGCTTGAAGGGTTGATGAATCTCCATGAGCAGCTAACTTAAGGCTTTCTGTACAAATTATCCATTAATCATTCATGGTATTACATAGATGATCAGTATATTTATACACCTATTCTTAATAATTAATTAAACATCAAGAATTAAGCTGCAGGGGGAAATTAAGCTAGCTAGCTATAAATTAAGAGACTGGTCGAAAATAAATTAAGAAATCCCGATTGATTGAATGAATGAATTAAGGGCCTTACTAATAGAGGATGAGCTGCATCAGTACCCAAAGACAACATATAACTGAAACCCAACAGGATCAGTATCAGCACTTGGACCAGAACCCTATGTTCCATATTGATAGATATTAACTTTGATATTAATATTTCTCCTCTATAGAGGAAGAGAAGGGTTGTGATGGTGGTGGACGGTTGTTATATACCATTAAAATATAATATATATATATATATAGCGAATTAAAGATACAATAAGTGAGTACTACTTCTCAAAGTCAACTTTCATTTTGTTTTTATGCGTTAATGCCCAGTTGCTGCCAAACTTTATCTTCTCTGTTTTTTTTCTGTACCTGTAGTGCCTGTGGTTATAACACCACTCATATAAACTTCTATGCACATTATATTATGACTTAACTTAATTTAATTATGGTTAATTTGATATGGCCCCTAATGTTCTAAAAGACTAATTACACCTACCCCCAGTTGAGATTCATGATTTTCTCACATTTACCAATGAGGGTACTGCCTCCATTATGCCCATACATAGTGGAGGATCTAATGATTTCCTCCTCCTGTAGGGCATCTTTACAATAAAATTAGCTAGTTTGATCTATAACTTCTAATCCCTTCAATCAACCCTTTAAGATCTTTGAATTCAAAGTATTTTGAGGTATTTATTCATTTATTTACAACAACTTTTCGATGTGGTAATAAGTTTTAGAACGGACTGATCTTTTAAGAAGACGTATGACATACATTGTGAGGAGTCATCCTTACAAGAATAGGTAGCTTTTAGACCTTCTCCCTGTGTGCCTCACACGTACATGGTACAATTAGGGGCATGCATCAAAATAACCCGCCTCTTTATTTATATAAGTTAAGAGTTTTGATATGCTCACATTATATAATGTCGAACCTACATAGATGATCTAAGGGGTGACTTTCAATAAAGACGTTCTCCTTTCTATATAGATCTTAGTAACCAGAAATGCCCATTACCTATGACGCTCCCGCTCCCAATCCGTGGATTTGTGGATTGGGAACAGATCCGGCCTAGATCCGCGCTCACAGAATTTAGAATCCGCGCACCCAATATTTGGGAACCGCGCTCTGAGATAAATCCTTCAATTCAACAAATGTTTGTAGCACAAGCATATTTATAAGAGCTCCCAGAGGTCTCCCCTCTTTACTCTATCCAATATGGGACTAAAGTTGATTCAATAGATATATACAACATCAGTAAATAATTTATAAGACCTCTTGGAGGTCTCCCCTCTTTACTATATTCTTTAAAAGTAAAACTTGAAGTTCTCTTGAGTGAATCTCAACCTTATTACAACAATGTAACCACTTGGCTATTTTAATTAATAAATATAATTTTAAAAAATAAAATAAAAAAATAAATGAAATACCAGCATCCTTTTATAAATGCACTAATTTAAGATGCCCTTTGACTATTAAGTAGATTAATTAGTATAGATTATAGAACTCAGTTAACTTCATAACATTTTAGATATTCTACCTATCTTTTCTCGCACTCCGATTACACCCACATGTTGGGCCAAATAGAGTTGATCCAAGGGTTATTTTTTATTGTGAGGATTATGGCTACCCCTCATCATGCAGATATCTAAAAAATAATCACATAATTTAACTTAGCCCCATTAAAAGATTATTGAAACTCAGGAGATGATGAATTTGTTAAGCACTTTGATTATTTTTGTGGGGTATTTTCGAATTATCTATATATACACAGGCGCTTCGAGGGCACTCTGAACCTTAAGAAAATTTTAATTAGGCGCTCCGACGCTCCCGTTCCCGCTCCCATATTCGTTCCTGCTCTGCGCTCTGGTTACTTAGATATAGATCATCCTGATCGAATATCAACGCGTTCTAAAACTTCTATGTTCATCATCTATTGATTGCATACAGATTAATGCATGTTAAAAGCTTTCATTTTACTATAAATTTGTTGTTAGGAATTTGGACATACCAACGACACATCCCTGATGCACAGTGGAACAGGCTTAAGGATCATAAGACTAAATCATGATGAATAAACAAGAAAATATAATGACGAAGATAAAAATAAGCATCAACCACAACACAAGATATACGTGGTTCACCCTCACGAGTTACATCCACGGCCAAATCGGCGCACCGGAGAAACTTTCATTATTATCAAGAATATATTACAATGCTTCTTACATAACCAACCAGATAAACACACATCAAGGATGTTACAAGACTTACCAGAGAACACCAACAAGAATCCATTAGAGATCGACTCTCTAACTACTATAACACACTCACATCTTCTTCAACCTTGAAAGTCCATCTCTATAGTTGTACATAGTAACAGAGGAGATAACACGTAGAGAACACTAGAAACTTGGGTTGGGGCAGGAGCCCCAACCCCCATGAAGAAACCCTCAAACCCTAGATCCTCACAAACCCTTCTCTCTCCCAACAAGTCTCTCACACTTGGCTTCCTCCACACACAAGAAGACCAAAACCCTAGGTTTACCTCTCATTAAACCTTAGGAACTCCACCACCTTCACATTGGCACCGTGGCACTCTTTAGCACATCTTTTGGGCGACCTAGGACCTCCTTATTTATAGATTTCATCAAACCTACGCACAAATATAAGTTTCCTAAACCCACAAGGACTTTAAAACTGCCTAAAAATGCAACTAACCCAGGTGATATCGATACCCAACATACGCGGTATCGATACTCAAGCCATCTAATGGCTTCACCAAAATATGGTATCGATACCCACTTTCAATGGTATCGATACCATTTGATGATTTGCCAAAAACCCTACAAATCTCCACCTTTTAGGCAAACCACCTTCAAACCTCTTAGAACTATCTCTTCGATCAAAACACGATGATTTTGAAGTACCATCTAAGTCTGCCACCATCTTCAACCTTGAAGAACACATATGAAACTACACCATCTTACTACTGCAACTTAAAATCTTCAAATACACCATCAACCGAATCCTCGCATAAGATTTCCACATTGATCACCAAGAGAACCATCCAAAAGAAAACACAACCAGCTCCACCTAATCCTGGTAAGCTAAAGCCTCCAGCACATGTCAAGATTACCGTGTGTTTGAACATCAACATTAAACCTACAAATGCGATTAACATGCTTACTTATAAGAAATTCAACAAGCCATCGCTAATCCGATAACCTTACCACCATCACACCCCACATACTTGCTTATTAATATGTTCCATGTGACATCGCCAATAATAACATGGTCTATGCAAACGAGATCGGGCATATCCTTGAAACAACCCGCGGAAGCCATCAAGAATAATAAACAGATTTAAACAAATCTCAAAACATCTCGTGCATACCTTCGGAGCTTTGCTGGACCACCCCTAACACATGAGAATAACCATCTCATCTTTATAACCCTTTGTTTATAGTGTACGGCTACCCACACTTCCAAAAACCGCGTAGAACACTCTATCCTGCTCCAACTTCATAGGAACCTAATGAAGAATTTCTTTCTACACCCATCTTCAAGTTAAACCACCTAATTTGTGAATCACACCACAAATCACTTCTTTGTGTTGAACTAATCAAACATTATCTTCACATATCCTCCGCCTGAACGAAACTCTCGTTCTTAACCATTAACCATATTATAAATCAAACCCACACAGCCAACTTCACGGTTATCCAAGCCGAACATGCTGCTGAACCTGTCGCACTGATACCAGTTTGTTAGGAATAACAAACTGCACGATTTTCTAGGTCGAACCACAGCTCTAATACAAGTTTATTAGGAATTTCGACATACTAACGACACATCCTCGACGCACAATGAAACAGGCTTAAGGATCATAAGACTTAATCATGAGGAATCAACAAGAAAATATAATGACGAAGATAAAAATAAGCATCAACTACAACACAAGATATACATGGTTCACCATCACGGGCTACATCCACGGCCAAATCGGCACACCAGAGAAACTTCCACTATTATCAAGAACATACTACAATGCTTCTTACACAACCAACTAGATAAACACACATCAAGGATGTTACAAGACTTACTGGAGAACACCAACGAGAATCCATTAAAGATGGAATCTCTAAACTACTCCCAATAGCATACTCACATCATCTTCAACCTTGAAAGTCCATCTCCATGGTTGTACACTAGAAACTTGGGTTGGGGCAGGAGCCCCAACCCCCATGAAGAAACCCTAGATCCTCACAAACCCTTCTCTCTCTTAATAAGTCTCTCACACTTAGATTCCTCCACACACAAGAAGACCAAAACCGAAAGTTTACCTCTCCTTGAACCTTGGGAACCCCCCACCTTCACATTGGCACCATGGCACTCTCTAGCACACTTTGGGATGACCTAGGACCTCCCTATTTATAGATTTCATCAAACCTACACACAAATATAAGTTTCCTAAACCTAGAAGGACTTTAAAACTGCCTAAAAATACAACTAACCCAGGTGGTATCGATACCCAACATACGTGGTATCGATACTCAAGCCATCTGATGGCTTCACCAAAATATGGTATCGATACCCACTTTCAATGGTATCAATACCATCTAATGATTTGCCAAAAACTCTACATTTGCAACCACCAAATAATGGCGTAAGACGATTTGGTGCCCTTGAATCATCTTCATGTGGACCTGACGGAACAATGTAACAAACTAATGTAAGCTGATCCCAACTCTTTTTTAAACATGCATGTATTATGTATATATACATAAGCATTTTCTTTTGGTTTTGAACAGTCCATATATGTAAGCATGAAGAACACTATCATGTATGTATAGACCAGTACTTAGTTGTATGCTTGTAATCAGCCTTTTCGTGCGAATTTTGGTATTTGATAATTAAGTTAGGGATATTAGCATCGTGGCAGGCACACCCTGTGCTATAATTGTTGATCTGAACCCACCCCAATTAACAAATGCAGAAAAAATAAAAAATAAAATGATGGCAATTATGAATAGTTTGAGCCCACCCAAGAAAGTAAGGGTTACTTCATTATCATGAACTCTCTGAGCATGCACTATATTTGATGCTAATTGTAGGATCTGCAAAAATACATTTCCCTTCGACCGCGAACGACCGAAGAAAAATGATTTCTCGTATTCCTAACTAGGGGTGGAATCGTCTAATGTACTTATGGAGTCGCCACCTAATTAATCTGGGAATTAGGACCCCGTTTTGGAAAATCATTTTGTTTTAGCAGAAAACTTGGCGATCTTCAGACTAGTTTGGTCTGCGTAGAGAGATTCTTGGTAAACGAATCCTGGTACGGTTCAGGAAGGTGTTAAGCACCCGACAACTGCCCAATCGTAAGATCGGCCTCTACTTCATAACTAAGGGTGTTTGGGTGGAATTTCATGATTAAAAATTACTACATTACACTAAGAAAGAATGTGTACAGGAAAATTAAGTTCAAGCCCCTCTAGTATACGTTACATGCAATTGAGGTTTTGGGGCAAAGTAAAAAAAACACTTCAACATATAGACTCGAACCTACGTGTCGCGGGATTGCAAACAGACTTTCGTCTATTTACAAATAAGCAATAATGGTCACGAACTTCCCTTCACAGCCAATGAGAAAATAATGGAGATTCATCACGACTGTGCAAACTGTGATGCACAACGGACTAGTTCTACAAAGAAGTGTAAATGGACCCTAGGCCATTGAGACATGAGGTGGAATACACGTGACCATGAGTTATATATGGGAATACTAAGGCCCACATACGTGCTCAAAATACATGCGACTAACTGGAAAGTCATGTGTACGCACTCATAGTACACGAGTGTCTTTGTTTTGAAAAACGATGATACGTGCAAATAAGTTATGCTCGTGACCCAACTGGGATTTCTTCGAAGACACGTATAAACTGGGATACACATGGCAACGAGATGCTCTTTCTTTTGAAAAAATGAATGACATGTCTTAGGGAAGATCTAGAAGTCCTAACTAGAATTTCTAATCCCTAGTGTTAACATAATCCAAATTTCAAATGCAAATGCTTCGACTAAGTGACATGCTTTAGGGAAGATCTAGAGTCCTAACTAGGATTTCTAATCCCTAGCGGTAAGCATAATCCAAGTTCTAATGCAAATGCTGATGGTATGCTTTAGGGAAGATCTAGAGTCCTAACGAGGATTTCTAATCCCTAACGTAAAGCATGATCTGAAATTAAATGCAAAATGATTAAATGATAAGCTTTAGGGAAGATCTAGAGTCCTAACTAGGATTTCTAATCCCTAGCGTCAAGCATGATCTAAAATCTAATACAAAATGCTTTGATTAACAGAAAACATTATTTATTTTCTTTGTTTTGCAAATCTTGATTGTCGCAAAGGCGGGGTTAGTCTAAGTATTAACCCAACTAATCAAGTGTGCAAGACCATCCACGTAGCACAGGCATGCATGCCATACTTAGGTGTGCCAGTCCATGGTAGTCATATTTCGACGAGTTTAGGTGAATTCCTAGCCTAATCCTAAATTAACACATAAAACCTAAGAACTAATGCAATTCTAAAACTAAGGAGCCTAACTTAGATTAACTAATTTAAGAGAGAGAAACCTAGCTTAATTTTATTCGATTGGTTAGGGTTTTGAATTAGGGTTTAGGCATTTCAAGCCCAAAAGAGAAAGGTGGGCCTAAGCCAAGATGTGTTCTTGCTAGGCCCACACAAGGAAATAGGTTTATGAAACCCAATTCTAATAAATGAGTTTAAAACTCATGAAACCAGCCCAACACCCTACAAAATGTAGAGTAGGCTTATTTGAGAATGGGTTTGCCAAGCCCATAAAGCTTATTTGAAGTTTTATTCTTATTATTGGTTGATTTCTAAGGCACACCATCAAAAGTGACAAGTTTCTAAAGTAAACCCTAGGGGTTCAACTAAAACTAAGGTTGATATACTTGAATCTAAACAAAATAAAGTATTAATGCAAAATAGCATTTCTACACATTAAACTTCATTTAGGCATTTCATCGAAGACATTTAAGGTGTATATTCAAACTATCATAACTTCTTCATTTCACAAGATTTTTGACTCATTCTTGAGCCCATTTTGTGTATTTTTTTCATGATCTACAAGACTACATTTTTACATTTTTCATTTCATGCCTGTATGAAATGATTCCACCACATTTTTTGACCACTTTTTATGGTGTAGTGACTTAAAAATCAACCCCCACACACCCAAATGCTAGATAATATGGTTAAATAATTGATATGCTTACTAGACATGTCATTTTTAGGACTAACCATGAATTTCATGTGAAACAAGGCCTCATTTCATGATGAAAAATTATTTAAAAGGCTAAACATACCATTTTGTATTTCATGACATATGAACATTACCTAAACTAGTACTTATCTAAAAATAATACTCAAAGATTCATATATGTTGAAACTAATAATAAAGATCATTAGCAATATTATATTTATTATAGGAAGAGTAACTACCTTGTACATCAAAACAAAACAATAAGATGAGATTCATGAAATGACAACATTTATTCACTTTTCTTTTTTAAACCACATCATACAACACTTAAAAAAGAATCTCTACAACAAATAAAAAAGGGGTGATGATCACCTACCTATTTTGCTTAAGATCCACCAATGAGAGAGTAATTTGCTACTAACTCCCTCTCTCTCTCTCTCTCTAAACCAAACTCAAAATGGGAAGAAAACTTAATTTGAGTTCCTCCTATCATGAGTGAGATTTGATGATGTTGGATCAAGATTAGTGGGATTAGGTGAGGTGTGTGGTGTAGATGATGATGGATTAAGGGTAAAGATGAAGCGTAGGGTCAAGATCTAATGGAAATGGGTTTGTTATCACCTAATCTCTACCACTTAAATGAAAGTAAATTTTCACTCAAAATGGACAAACACTCACCAACATTCTTACACTAGATCTACTATTCTCCTTTTTTAATTGAATCTCATTCAAGTTCAAACTCAAAACTAGCTATTGAATGCATCTAATATAATCTATTGAATGCTTCTCACTTGAAAATTATTCAATGTTCTCCCTTGAGATCTATTGAATGCCCCCCTAAATGCTAGAGATTTCCTCTATTTATAGGAAAAAAGAGGGGTTGGTGGGGTGTAAACAAAATTAAAGTTAGAGGGTGAGAGTGGATGAGAGAGATATAAAAAATTTGGATGGAAAAAGGGTCAAAATGGGGGTTTATAGGGCGTTTTTAATCTTGGCTGTTAGATCTGATCAGATCTAACGGCTGGCAGCAAAACGGCTCATGGAGGGCTATTTTCTGCTAGCCGTCAGATCTGCCCAGATCTAATGGCCTGGAAAAAATGGCCGAATATTCCAACGGTTCTCCCTCCTTTGCAAAATGGTTCTGAGTTCATTCCAACTCCGATTTTGGTTCCGATTTTTTATTTTAAACCCAAATTAAGTCCAATTTCTATCAAATTTTTGAAATTTCTTGATCTTGAACATCAATTAAGGACTAATTAATTTTTAATAAAGCCCGGGGAACCCTAAAGTGGTCAAATTAAGGCCAAATTGGGAATAATTTTGAGGATTTTCACTAAATCCTTCAATTAGGCCCAATTTTAAGCCAAATTGGACTCAATGAAGTTAAGCTGAGTTAATGAAGGACTCAATTGAGTTGAGTCAAGGGTCAATAAACCCTGATGTGGTCCAATTAAAGTCAATCTGAGTCCGATTTTGGGGGTTTTCACTCGATTCGTTCAATTAGGCCAGATTTGGGCCAAATTAGGCCAAATTAACTCAGGGGAATATCAAATTGAGTTGGTACAATGATTGATTGGGTTGAATTAGAGGTGGTTAAGGCCTAATCTCATATTTCACACTGAATCTTCAATGTTTAGAGTTCGGAGGTAAAAATTGGTATCTACAATTTGCCTTTCTTCGCTAGAGGTTCTTGTAACTGAATGGCGGAGCTGTGACACCGAATTTTTGCTCCTGGTTACCTTCGCGGAAAGCGTGTATTTCTCTGACTTCTGTCTAATGCACTCTGTTGGCATTAGGTGGGCGTAGTCGGCGAATCGAAAACCTAACTAGGCAACCAATTGCCTTGGTCAATTAAGTATACTCCATTGGTCCTTAGCGCCACGTGGGTCTCGCAAGATCCCAAGTCATAACTAGACACTTCCTCAGGTGTCTACTCACTAACAGGTGCACAATTGGGCATATAGTCGTGAGAGGATTATTTTTTAAAATAATTTAATTTTTGGTAGTTTTTAAGAGGAAATCATCTGGGCTTTCTTTACATCTGCATGAGAGACCATTTACACCACTCAATCATTCAATTCTTCAGTCTTTACTTGAAAGCTATAGACAACTTGTTCTTGCATTGATTTTGAATTTTGGCTTTCTTAATTTTGACCAATTTGGCTTCTTTATGATGATTCTGGCTTTGATTAATTGATCTTGACTCTTGACAGTCGAATGTCGCTTTACGCTTCAACTTGGCTCATTAGGGAATGACCAGACTTCGATGTCGTCGCCTTTGTCCCACTTGGAGTTTAATGCTACGTATTCTGGAGCTTTTGCACAATCTTTTGTCGGCTTGGTGATTGAAGGGCCTGTTTCATGTTAGCTTCACTTTGCAACTTCCTAACAGGTTGAAAGACTTTGTGAGAAAGGCCATCTCTTATCTCTAAAGGTTCTTTAATCGATTTTCCTTATGGCTATTTTTTCAACATTTAGCTTTGGCTCTCTGCTTTGAAGGTTTTAACGAAGCTTTAAGTAGTTCATCTGAGGAGTGAGCTTCATGTTATCCTGCACCGATGAGGGAGTTGGTGCCTCAAATTATACAGAGCGCCCGCTAGACTTTGGCCAATAAGTAGGTTGGCAACTCTCAGTTAACCTCCCTTAAAGCACTGAACCCTACCTTTTTGCGATACTTCAACCTGATTTTGATTGTTCTGTATTCTTTGGCTGTGATTTTCCTTTTGTAAGTTTTGACCCCTTTCTACCTCTATTGTTTCTATGTTTTCTTTCATGAATTGACAATTTTCTAATTCAGGTGGTCTGCCCTCATTGCCAAGAACTCCTTCCACGAATGGTTGGCCTGGAGATACTTGTATCAAATTTGGTTGGGGAATGTACTAACCCTTTTGCTAGCCTCCGCGTCCATAGGCAGGCGAATGCAGGGCTCCAAGAAGAAAACAATCACTTCACGGGTGGGCTGGCAAATAATGGCGCAGATGATTATGGTGGGTCCCTGATTGCTTCATGCTATAGAGGTGAATCAAGTAGGAGAACTCGTCAGCGCACGAGGAGTCCCCTTGGGGAAGGATTCTCAAATCTCTTTTTTTCTTGGGCCAAGGGCGCCAAAATGCTTTTATATAAATGGCTTACACATTATTGAACTTAGATGAAATACACTTGTTTCTTAGGGAATTTGCCCCAGCTGCCTAACTCAGACCATGCAGAGCATAGCTATAGCATCTTATGGTTTTGTCCTCATCGGTTCCCCGAACAACAAGGTTTTCAAAAATAAAACATTTTTGGCGGTTTTGAAATTCATTTGGGAAAACAAATTAGAAAACTATTTTCTTTTTCTTTTTATTAAGAAATCTGTTATCATACCCAACCTACACGTAGCCGATGATAATTGATCCGGAGTACTAGATTCGAGTGGATAGGTCGTTTGTCTTTCTCGGATAAGTCCTTTTATGCTTCATTTCCTCATTAGACTCTGCTCAGATAGCCAGATTGTCACGAGCTTATGCTAAGGTTAAGAAGTAGCTTTGACCTTGTTGTCTTTGAAGGCATGATTCCTCCATTTCGAGATGGTTAAATAAAGCTTACACTGTTATTCATAGCTCACACCACTTTTACGCTCGTCTTCTTTCTTGACACTATGAAACCCACAAACAACGATCAAATTTTCTCAAGTCTTGATTTTTCTCACTACGTTTTTCTATTTTTGAATTTTTTATCTTCTACATTTTTTGGAGACCACTGCTATCCAAGGACTCATGTTGCTCACAGGATTCCTAAGGGGCTTTTAGGTTGTAGCGTGGCTTAGGTTAAGCTAGAAAGAAAAGATAAAAGGCACAAAATTTGGAAGTCTATTCACTAAACCCCTTATTTATATACTTGGGGTTTTAACATTTTTGCTTGAATTTTTGTGTTTTCAATTTTTTTTGGATTTTTCAGACTTTTTCGATTTTTTGAGACTTTGGATATCTGATCTTTTGGATTTATGACTATTTGAATTTTTTGGATTTTTGACTATTTGAATTTTTTTGGGATTTTTGACTATTTGATTTTTTTTTGGGTTTTGGACTTTGCTCCTAGCATGGGTTAGGATTTTTTTATTTTCTGAAAAAGGCGATAATTTCTATTTACAAAGGAAGGTTTCAGGCCCAAATTATCTTTTAGTTGATAGGAATTTTCTATTGGTTCTTTTCTGGGATTATATAGTCGGCCAAGAATTGGCCCTAGTATTGAGCCACTGTCGACTTAACTTACCCCTAGTCTAGGAGTTGAGCAGTTTTCTCAAGCGTAGTATTTCTTAAGTTGATTGTTGTTTGTGAGCCTCTGGTGTTCGATTCCATCAACATCTGTCAATTGAACGGCCTTACAGGGGAGGATCTTCTTTATGATAAATGGGCCTTCCCAGTTTGGCCTGAACTTTCCCCTGGGATCCGTCTGTAGGACCAGCCTGATTTTTTAAGCACTAGATCCCCTTCTTTAAGATCTCTTGGATGAACTTCCTTGTTGAAGGCACGAGTTATCCTCTGCTGGTAAGCTTGTGAGTGGTAGGCTACTTTTACTCCCTTTTCATCAATGAAGTTCAACTCATCTACCCTGGATTGAATCCATTCGGCTTCGTCCTCGTTGCCTTCTTTAAGCACCCGAAAAGTTTAGATTTCCACCTCGATTGGGAAAACGACTTCCATGCCATATACGAGTGAAAAAGGAGTTACCCCAGTTGGTGTGCATATCGAAGTTCGATATGCCAATAATGTGCATGGCAACTTCTCGCTCCAATCTTTGTAGGTTATAGTCATCTTTTTCAAGATTTTCACCAGTGTCTTGTTGGCAGCCTCTACTGCTCCATTTGTCTGTGGCCTATGAGGTGATGAATTATGGTGCTTAATTTTGTAATGGTCGAGCAACTGACAAACTTTTATTCCGACGAAGTTAGTCTTTTTATCATTGATGATCTCATAAGGCACCCTATATCAGCAAATGATGTGATTTTGAATGAACCTTGCGGTGGGACCTCCCTTGATGCTTTTGCATGAAAAAGCTTCTAACCATTTTGTAAAGTAGTCGATTGCTACAATAATAAAGATGTAACTACTAGATGATGATGGTTTCACCTTTTCAACTACATCAATTCCCCATATTGAGAAAGGCCAAGGCGATAACATAGTGCTCAATTATGACGGGGGAGTATGCATAAGATTTGCATGCACCTGACATTCATGGCATTTTAGCATGAATCGGTTGCAGTCCGTTACCAGACTAGCCCAGTAATATCCGTACTTGAGGATCTTCTTTGCTAGCATTCGTCCATTCATGTGAGAGCCACATACCCCTACTTGGACTTGTTCCAGGATTTTCTTGCATTCTTCTTGGTTTACACACCATAGCAACGTGCCATCTAGAGATTTCTTAAAGAGGATTTCTCCACATAGCACAAAATGGGAAGCCCACTCTCTGATGGATCTCCGGTCCCTTTTGGTTGCACCTTCGGGGTACTCCTAGCACTCGAGGTACTTCTTTAAGGTATAATGCCGAGATTCAAATCCATCTTCTTCATTCATTAATTGCACCTGATAACAATAGGCAGCCTGATATTTCATAATTACTTCGATTGGTCAAATTGTCGTCCCCTCTAATGCATTTATCCAAGATGCCAACACTGCAAGAGCATTCGCACACTGGTTCTTGTTTCGATATATGTGGTAAAATTCGACCTTGTCGAATTCCTTAGTCAATTCTATGAGGCATACATGGTAGTGAGTTAATTCGTCGCGTTTTAACTTCTACTCTCCTTGGATTTGCTTTATAATTAAGAAAGAGTCTCCGTAGACCATCAACCTCTGGATAGAGATGGCCGAGATGCTCTTAACCCGTCTTTGCAAGCCTCATACTCTGCCCTATTGTTGGTACACTCAAAATTTAACTTTATAAAAATTGGAGGTCTAATTCCATCCGGCAATATTAAAATTGCCACTACTCCTTTACCAAGCTGGTTACTGGCTCCATCAAGGAACATTTGATATATAACTCATCTTCTTGATCTTCAGGCTTAGTGGTCAGGATATATTCATCCGAGAACATGACATTTACTTGTCCTTCATCTCGTAATGGATAGGCTATGAGATGGTCAGCTATTGCCTTTCCTTTGATGAACTTTTGGGTGACATAAGTGATGTCGAATTCAGACAACTCTTGCAGTCCTTTCTGAAAGTGCCGGCTTCTCGAACAAGTATTTGATAGGGTTCATCCTTGAAAGCAGTAGCACAGAATGAGACCACATGTAATGTCTCAACCTTTGGGTAGCCCATATTAGTGTAAAGCATGTCTTTTCTACTGCTGAATAGTTCTTTTCATATCCTGAAAACGTCTTACAGATGTTGTAAATAGATCTTTCCTTACCACTTTCCTCATGATAATGTCCCAGCACTATGCACATTAATGTGTCTGTCACTGTGATGTAAAGGATTAAAGGTTTTCCTGAGGTTGGAGGGACCAATATTGGCGGGCTCGTTAAGTACTTCTTGATTTTGTCGAATGCTTCTTGACACTCCCCATTCCATATCTTCGGAGTATCCTTCCTCAATAATTTTAATATAGGCTCACAAATTGGCGTAAGCTGAGCGATGAACCTACTGATGTACTGAATCATCCCCAAAAAATCACAGATCACCTTTTCATTTCTAGGCGGAGACATTTCTGTGATTGCTTTCATTTTGGATGGATCCACCTCAATGCCTCTGTGACTGATAATGAACCCTAGTAGCTTCCCAGACTTCACACCAAATACACACTTATTTTGATTAAGCCGTAGCTTAAACTTCTAAAAACGCTTAAAGAGCTTAGTTAAGTCTCGGATGTGATCTTCTTTTCTTTCTGATTTTGCAATCAAATCAACATACACCTCGATCTCTTTGTGACTTATATCATGGAAGATGGTGGTCATAGCTTTCCGGTAGGTTGCCCCTGCATTTTTAAGTCAATAAGGCATTATACGGTAGTAATAGACTCCCTATGGTGTGATGAAGGAGGTTTTTGCCATATCCTCTTCTGCCATCTTGATTTGGTTATATCCTGAAAACCCTTCCATAAAGGATAATAAGCTATGGCAAGCGACATTATCAACGAATATATCAATGTGTGGCAGCAAAAAATCATCCTTAGGGCTCGCTTTGTTGAGATTCCTGTAATCGATGCACATCCGAACCTTCCCATCTTTCTTAGGTACCGGGACGATGTTAGCCAACCAATCTGTATAATCAACTTGGACAAGAAATTTCACGTCAGCTGCTTCACAATTTCTTCTTTGATTTTGACGGTTCATTTCGGCCTTAGTCTTTTGAGTTTTTGCTTGATTGGCTTTGCATCTGGGTAAATGGGCAATCGGTGCACTACCATGTCAGTATCTAGTCTCAGCATATCCTCATAAGACCATGCAAAATTCTCCTTATACTCTCTCAACAACTCAATCATCGCTCTTCTTTCATCAGGGGATAAGACGGTGCCAATCTTAACCATCTGAGGTTGGTCTTCTGAGCCAAAGTTTACCAATTCGACCTCTTCCTCGACAGGCCCGGACCTATCCTCATGCTTATCCAGTAACTGGAGGATCTCACTTGGAATTTCTTCTGGAGCAAAATCCTCCTGTTCATCTCTGGATTCTTCATCCTCGTCATTTTTAAGGTCGAGTCCAAAAACCATTTCCTTAAAAACATTTTCATTCATAAAATTTTTTGGGCTTTTTGATTTTTCAAATTTTTTGTGATTTTTCAAGATTTCTGAATTTTTTTAGTTTTTTGAAAATAAAGGTACTTCTAAAGAAAACACACAGTCTATTGGGGCCTATGAATCTCCCTCCTCAGAAGAGGGCACCCCATTTTCCAGATCATCTATGTCGTCTTTTTTTTGGGGTTGGAAGATACTTATCCAGCTACTGATCCTGCATCATGGTTAGTTCTCACATAAATATCATGAATTGAACATACAAGAAGATAAGGTTTAAAGGAAGATTCTTCATGAATCGTGCAAACTTGTTGCATACCTACGAGGCTTTGCTCCGCTACCTCTTTCTCTGGTATCTCTAATAGATCAGCGCTTTCGAACAAGTTGCTTACTCCTTCGAGCAGGGTCACATTTACCGGCTCATCTTGGTATGCTGGAGTTGGTTTGTCTTTCAGGATGAACATAGCCTTCTGAAATCTTGTTGGAGCAATGTTATGTTTACCCTTGCAGATGAACCATTCATAATATTTCGATTGCTTTGTCCAGTTGATATCAGGTGTGACATCCACATTGCTATCGATTTATGCTCTCCTGCTCTTCTCGGCGTTAGACCATATTATTTCTGCTTCGGTCGGTCGGTATCCCAATAAGAAGGTTCCTATCTGTGGCTTCTTCTTGATACTCAGAGGTTTTGTCCTTCTATAAAGATTCTTTCCTAGCCCTATCCCCGGGAAAAATCTATGAGTCCTTATGAGATACGCTACTCTTCTGTTTCCATGATCAAACCTGCTCGAAAGTTTCTCTCGCATTGGTGGTCTCTTTATAAGTAGGTTAACCTCCTCTTCAGCAAAGTTGCACAACTGTTTTTCAGCCTCGATTGTCGGGACAATATTCTTGCCATTTCGATTCGCGATCTCCTCAATCTCATCATTGTTCCCGAAGATGACCACCATCCGATCTTTGAATGGAAACTTGACTTTCTGGAGTAGAGTTGATGATACTGCTTTATGCTGATGCAACCAGGGTTGCCCCAGTAACATGTTGAAATTTACATCCATATCCATCACCAAGAAATGTACTTTTGTATGTACCCATCCTATTAGTATCGAGGTAGTGAATTCTCCCATGACAGATTTTCGACCATTGTTAAATCCTTTTACCGTCCTTACCATCCCATCATTGAAGGCCATATCTAAACCAGTTAAACCCACAAGCTTTGCCATTTGTAAGGTGCAGATATTTACCCCCGAGCTATTGTCAATGAGGACTAAAGGAACCACCAAGTCGTTCCAGCCTACGGTGATGTTTAAGTCTGTTTCAAATGGACTACCAAGTCCATTCAAGCTATACTATTCTAAGTTAGTTTTTTTGACCTTTTTCAACATGTTCCCTTCGAATTTGTACTGAAAGTTCACTTCTTTTTTAAATTTCAAAATTGACTACCTTTACCATTTTGTTTTAATTGTCAAAACAGACTATAGAGTCCGTTTGGTGGCAGCTTCTTAAACGGTGATGGTTGCCTGTTTTAGCGTTTGTGTAATGGTTCTTGCAGTCCGTTTGTAATTTTTTTAGTTTTCTCTTTTGATTTTGGACCTTTGTCAACATGTTCCCTTCGAATTTGTATTGAATTTTAACATCATTTTTAAAAATCAAAACGGACTACCTTGGCCATTTTGCTTTAAATGACCGAACGGACTCTATAATCCGTTTGGTTACAGTTTCTTATACGGTGATGCTACCTATTTTAGTATTTGTGGAACAGATAGAGTCATCCATTTTTAATTTTCTTAGTTTCCTATCTTGATTTTGGACCTTTATCAACATGTTCCCTTCGAATTTGTACTGAAAGTTTATATCGTTTTTAAAAATGAAAATGGACTACCTTGGCCGTTTTGGTTCAAATGACAGAACGGACTTTGAAGTCCGTCCGGTGCCAATTTATTAAACGGTGATGGGTGTCCATTTGATCATTTGTGTATCGGTTGTGGTAGTCTATTTTTATAATTTTCTTAGTTTCCTCTCTTAATTGTTTTTGTTTGTCCTTTGTTTTGATGGGTAATTTTATTAGGTTTGTCCATCCCTCAATCGGACCATGAAAATAATTCTGGGTATGGATGTCCCGTAAGTGTCTCTGCCTTTGAGTGGTCATGATGTCCATACCTCACCTTAAGAGACCATTGCTTTGTTTTCAAACATAAACATAAGCTTCTTAACTTAAACGGATACTCACATTTTTTGTACTTGTATCCCCCTTCCACTTTTCCCCCAGTCTTTGGCTAATAATCCTTAGCTCTATGCTCCCTATACTTCCTGTCTCCTTTCGCATCCAAACTCCACAACTTACCCTTTATTATATTCAACCACTAAATGTTTCCCTGTATCCAACATTGATGTAGGTTTTCTAAATGATTTGGATATGGCGACCACTGTATTATTTTCCTTTTCAATTGCCTGATACCACTGAATCACCTCATCCTTTGTGTCAAATAGCTACATTTAACACATTCAATTGTAAGTGAAATAGCATTTGACATACGCAGCATGTAAGTAATAGGTAAGAGAAAATTAGCTACACAAACCTTATCGGTGGTGAATTTTTTTGTTAAATCGTAACTAATGCCCAAGGGAACCTCCTCCTCAACTACACCGTCAAGATGAATTTCAATTTTCAAGGATACCCCACTCAGACCCTATACAAAGCCGACATTTTCTATAGTTAGAACCCAAGCAAAGAATCCACAATATTCTTTATTTTTCTGGCAACATGTAGACAAATAGAATATGTTAACAGTACTTTATGGAAACCAACTATTAACCAACATCAAATCCTTAATTTTTTAGTATTAAAAAAATAAAAAATTTGGTAGCAATTAAAAAAAAATTTGTTGTAGAAAAAAATTAAAATGGTTGCAGTAAAAAAAAACTAAAATTATTGCAGTAAAAAAAACTAAAATCGTTGTACAAATAAAAATTTAAAATCGTTGAGGTTAAAAAAAATAGACACAACAATAGAGAAGAAGAGAGGGCAAAATGGGGGGCTGGGAGGGTTCAATTTCTTACCTGAGGGCACCGGATCTGCTTTATGGGGTGAAAAACCCTAACCTACAACCTTCATCAAGTTCTTGCGATGGGAAGAGAGTAAAACTATAATGAGAAGAGACAGAAATGAGTGGTGATAAAAAAATGGTCGGACATTCTTGAAAGCGAAGAGCAGAGAGACAAATATTTTTTTTTTTGAGAGTTGCAGAGAAAAGTAGAGAAAGGGGAGGGAAAGAGAGAGAAGAGAGAAAAATGGAAGGAAAAGAGAGAATATCGAGAGAAGAGAGAGAATGGGGGAACAAACCCACGTGATTGTTGTGACGTGTACGGGTACCTTGGGAAGTGATCCAGGTCAGGTCATTTTAAAAGTTGATGTCCACATCATCAGCGATCTAAAGCATTCATTGAGCTTCATCCAACACACCATAATCATAGTACTAGCGAGGGCACCGGATCTGCTCTCTTACTCTAATACCCTTAGAAATGGGTAATTATGTCTAATCACTTCTTAGTCAAAGGTATGGAGTTTTCACTAAATATTTTTTGGGCTAGTTTTTTCACTAAAGTTTTCTTTCTACAAGCCCTTTTCAACAACCCTCCCAAATTCTAAAACTTCTGACATGTAAATGACATAATTTTTCTCTAAGAATTATCTACTGAAAATTTTTCCTTTTGATCATCTCCATGTGGCGTCCGCAGGTTTGTGTATATAAAAGGGGTTTACAATTTCCTATAAAAAGAAGAAAAAAAATTAAAAAAGAAAAGAGTCTTTTACTCTATCGACCCCAAACTTCCAATTCAATTACATTTACTATCCTAAACTTGTAAAAACTCCTCCAAAACCTTACTTTTTCAAGATGGTTACAAAAACTACCTCAGCTTTTAAAAATCTCTTATTTACCCTCTATTCTTCAACTGGTAACCTGATGCCTAGGTTTACACCTCCTCTTCTTCTTCTTCCATTTTTTTCTCCATCCATCCATTTTCTTTGGCTATGGCGATAACAACATAGAGCTCCTTTTCTCCAACCCTCTTCCTAATTAACCTGTAATAGTAGATAGTTCGATCTTTATTATTGTAATCACTTTATAATTTATAAATAGACAAGCAATCTTGAGTTTAATAACCAGTGCTTTGACCCATGGGATGACTTATAGTATCTTTATAACAGGTCAAGCCTTACGTGGGCATCTCATCTTAGTGGTAGCTTAATTAGGCTTCAAAGTTCAATGGTCTCTCAATTCACTAACAATTTATCATCACTGACCAAACTTACATTCTTCAGGTTATGGGATTTTTGCGGTACTGAAGACACCTACTTCACATATTCAAAATTTCACAATCAGAATCAATACATGATCTGATCAATTGCTTCATTGTTATATGCTTGGTAATTAATGTGGAGGATGCGCAGTAATTAGGGTTTCTTGGATGATAACATCAAAGGGTTAATTATTTATACATTTCTATGGGTTTGAGACAAGGATGGGTTGAAGAGGGAAATTGATTCTTTGAGAAGTTGTATTGTAGGTTGGAAGAACCTAGTAAAAGAGAACGCTAATTTGTCGCTAAAGCTTGAGAAACAAATAGGGAAAAGGGATAAAGTGAAAGCCCATAGTCCATCCGGTTGATGAAGGATGTAGACGGGATTTAAAAAAGTGAAGGTATTAATTGTAAGCAACTTGAAAAAGGGTAGTTCTGGATCCACCCCCGTTTAGTGTCTGTTGACCCCAATTTTAAATTTTAAAAATTGTTAAAACTGCCCTTATTTTATGGGCCTAATATGTAGCAGTTCACCCCAAAAAGGAAAAAAAGCCATAGGAATTTAAGTTTGTGTTAGATAAGGACTCCATTTAGATTCCATATTCAAAATACAATCACCATATTAGATTAACTTATTATTTTATTATTTTATTATTTAGATTCATTAATGGAGTTGGGTTAATTTCGGTGGTTTTTTAGGGAAAGGAAAATATTATTAAGATTCTAAATGAGAAGGCTTGTCTGCTAGCATAATTCTAGTAATACAAGAGGGAGCAAATCCCTGCCA